>VUQG01044546.1:51337-63837 GCA_015106755.1 Etia nguti
CCCCCGCAAAAAAAAAAAAAAAAAAAAAAAAAAAAAAAGTCTGTCCGACACATGAGTAGAAACGAAGTTTGTTTTCACGTTTTAAGGGCTACTTAAATCAAAAGTAGAAAGGAATCAGAGGGAAAAGAAAGAACCCTCATGTGGGGGCATCATCTGTGTTTTCTCGTGTGTGTTCTTGCTATGTATTTTAATGGCACTAAAAAAAAGTCAACTTGGAGACATTTGCGAGCTGTCATCAGTGGCTGAGACTGCAGTTCAGTGTTTCTTATCTGCAGAGCGTTTCTGTCTCCCAATGACCCGGACTGCCTCGGCCTCTGAGGCTGGGGAGGGAGGTGCGCGGCGCTAGCCTTACAGCATGTCGTCGTGGCCCTGCTCGTCATCGTAATCTCTGTGGTGATCGAAATCCGGACTGTGATTGGCAGTCGTTACCAGGGAGAGGGGCCCGTCGTGGTCTTCGGGGTCCAGTGGTTCCTCCTTAACGCTGATGTGATGCCTGAAGGAGAAGGAGAAGAGGAGAAAAACTTTCAGTCTGCTATCCTTAACTTTCCTCCATATTCTTCTCCAACCTTTCACACAATCGGGCCCAGGGTGATACGAGCTGTGCCGATTCTGTTTAGAAAGGAAGAGGCAGGGGAACAAAAACAAATGTCTGGCTTCAGCGAGGCTGTGAGTGGGAGCCTCACTGGTACTGTTGATAATTTCAGCTTTCTTTTGAGGTATTCCAATCCCGGCAAAGCTGCAGGCTTTTTATTTTCATGGCAACCGACAACAGGGTATTCACTTAGAATTGATAAATGAGGAAGATTAACAACGTGAGACGAGCAGAGGAGAGAATGGACTCTGCGGAGCGAGTGAGGCTGCCGTTGTCAGCCTCCTGGTGGCGGAGGATCGGCGGCGCGCTGTGTGTTCCTCTTCCTGCTCGTTAACATGCACAACCTGCGAGGCGGGTCTCCAGAGGACGACCCCGAGCCGGCTTCTATCATTAATCAACTTCAAGCAAACACAGCGACCAGACACCACCATACATGCTTTAAACTCCAGAATTAATGCATATTTTCAAGCAAGTGTCAATAAGGGAAGAAAAGCGCTGGCAGGAAAGGCGTGCAGGGAGAGCGGCACCGGCGCACTCGGCACAACACCGTGATAAGAAACAGAGCCCTTATGAGAATAATAACGCTGTCACTTGTAAACAAGGCAAAAACATGAGCGCCCGCCCCTCCAGCTCACAGCCTGGGCAAAAGAGCCACTAAAGAGATGAGATCTGCCAAATTTCTCATTACAGAAACAGAGCAGGAAGAAAGCACAGGGGGAGAGGAGGCCTGGCTGTGGCAGAGAGAGAGGGAAAAAAAAACATTATGAGCAGCTGCAGGGGACTTGCCGCTCTAACCTGCGGTGCCAGGCTGCTGTAGCGGAGGTAGAGCGATGTCAGGATGAGGCGCCGGGCTCATTTACTACAACAACAAGGGACAACTGGCACATTCTTCATCACCACGGCCCACATTTGATTTATTCACACCAGGACGTCTTGTGTGATTTGCAGCTATTGTGATGGAAGCACTCGTATGCTAATGAGCTGACATATTTTGGTGTAAATTATAAAAAAAAAGGGGGGAAAAGTAAAGTCAGCTTTTCTATCATTTTCACATCAAAGTAACTCCACAAGTGCTGTTGCCTCAGGTCTGACTCCGTGGCTGCGGGGCAGACATGAAATTGTTATTATTATGCTATTGAACTGCATGCTGATTCCACACTTTGCTTATAATTAGCCAGCTCTGGATGCCTGACTCTCATCTGGCTGTTTAAGAGAAGTGCTCTGGTTTCTTCACTGTGTTAAAAAAGCTGTGTCCTGTCAACCAGCAGCTCCCTGGCACATGTGGACAGCACATGTTACTACACAGTTAACAGCGGTGATGGACTCGCATTCGGACAGGGTAAGCCAGAGCAGTATAGAAAACCAGGGACTGAATTAAACGCAGCGTTAAATGGTCCATCCACAGACGCAAAGAGCCAGGTGTGTTTTGTTAATAAGAGAATAAAGTTCTTTAAAAGCAAAAGAACACAGTTTTAACTCGTTTTGTACTTGCACAAAGCTTATAGACATAATTACGAAGAAGGAGTCGTGAGCTTTATCAGCCTAAAGATAGAAGCGGAGGGGTAGAGGGAGAGCAGGCTGCCTTTAGGCCAGCACACCCATCCTGTCTCTGCCTTTCCTGTTCCACAGCCATGCTCAGAGCTATGTTCACAGTGATTAAGGATGGCACTTTCCTCCATTTGGCCAGGAGCTTATTACTGCACCTTTTTTTTGTTTTTAGGCAGAATTTCCCCCAAGCTCAGACATTTCAGGAGGCCATCCCTGAGTCTACCCCTGCTGCACATCGGTGGTCTGCCCCCACATCTGGAAACGATGCAGCGTGTGCTGTATTATTTTAGGCTTCAAACAACTTAGCAGACACTCCCATACAACAAGTGAACGGGGAGCTGCGGTTTCCAGGCCGACCACAACTTTCCTACATGAGAATCTTGGATGATGTCCTCCAGACTAATTATGCTTTTTGTGTTGTTTTTCTTTCGGAGGCGTTTCTAGATGTGTTGCGGCTCATGTTGCACCGTGTCGGAGCCAGCAGCTGTGTCACTCTGCGTGCTGGCATTTTGTAAATATTTTAACAAAGTGGAAGGGCCGATGATGGCGGGGCTCAGACAGACAGCAGGACGCATAAAGGAGAGTTCATAAACTCGCTGTTAAAATAACAGAGCGGGCTCCGGTCTCCTCTTCCCGGCCGCTCTGGTGATGGAAGCTTTGAAAAGGTGGAGTTTCCTTTTCGGCAGGGAGGCCTGCCACAGCACTGGCCGTGACCCCACACGCCACTCCAATATCCCCCTCTCCACTTTATTTATTGTACCTCTGGCATCCCTTCTGTTTGATCTATTGCCATGCATTAGGTCACTTTAGAGCCTTTTGGGTGGGCACTGGCATTACTTTTTGTCTATTTGAAGAGTTTCTGTCTCAGTGGAATACGCAGCCCCCCAAAAATTTTCCTCTCTCCTCACTTTTCTTACACAGACTGTGGTGAAGATAGAAAGCGCGTGTGCCACTCACATAGCTGGCAGGGGCGAGCGTCCCGGGCTGCTGTCACTGCCGTTGCTGTTTCCATGGTCCATCGCTCCATTCATCTCCTCACGGATGGCGTTGGCCAGGGAATTGAGGGTGGGACTTCCAATGGAAGCAGTAGTGTATAGAGGTATGCTGTTTTCTGCCATTGAAGCCTGAAAAGCAAAGCCCAAAGCATTAAATGTGAAACGGAAGCCAGTTGTCAGCACTTTCTCAGTTTCCCATCACTCTTCTATGCGAGTACATCATCCTAAAGACAAAGACTACGCGCAAATGACACAGTGAAAAGCTTATTCATCCCTGCCTTTCAAAGTTCTGAGCAAGGTGGCTTGAGATGAAGTCACTTCTTTTTTACCTGGAAGGCAGCAGAGAGGGTCGGACCATAGCCCAAGCTGGTCTGAATGTTCTTCACTAAGGCTGGACTTCTACAAACAGAAAAATTCAATTACAACCACAGACTCGTGTCTCAGCTAGCATGCATTCCTCAGATACAGTATCTTATTTCATAAAAAGAAATCAATGCACTTTGTATAAGAACTTAACAAATTTACTGCTGTAGTAATGTGGATATTAAGGCTACAGTTCTAAGACGTTCAATCACTTGACAATACCACACAACTATCTCTAACACTTTGCATGTCATGGGAAGGAAGAACAGATTGATGGAGGCAGATCTTCTGGAAGCATGATGGATGGCGAGCTTAACACAAAAAGCATGATGGCAACACTGAAGGGAGGTGGGGGGGAGGTGGAGGGATGGAGACATGCAAGTGGGGCGGGGACCACTGGAGTTTGCAGGGCAGGCGGAAGTGCTTACTGTACGAGCAGCTCGTCAAAGTTCTCATCAACGGCGTATTTCCGAGGGCGGCCTCGCTGTATGTGGCGACCGCGCTTAAACTCCTCATCATCAACAGTCCAAAAGGACCCAAACTCATCCTCTACTCTCACAAAGCACTTATGCAGGGAGAGGTTGGTGCGAATGGCACCCTGGGAAAGCAAACCAGCAGGAGGAGGGAGGCGACAGCCAGATGCAGATGCAGTGATCGACAGGAAAGACAGCGGACGGACACAGACACACAGACACAGGGAGGAGGGGAGAGGGTGAGGATCAAAATGAAAATAAGCCATTGTGGGTTATGAGGCATCACCAAAAGGCTTCTAAAAGCATGAAGGGGAGGCACGCCAAAGCAAGCAGGGACTTTGGATGGTATGGCACACAGACAATGGAGATGGAGCAGCAGCAGCAGCAGCAGACTCTTCCCATCAGTTAGCGCTGAGACAGACGCTAGGCAGGGCTCAACAAGGCCAAACCTACCCACTGATCTTTTGAGGCCGTCTCTTTTGGAACTCTATTTCGTCCACTGTCCACACAGCCCCTTTTACGTTTTCTACCCGCACAAAACACTTGTGAAGACTAAGATTATGCCGGACTGCATTCTGCAGTTGATGTGAAAACAAAGAGAGAAAAAAAGGGTTTCTATCAGTACAGTAAACATGGCTGCATGGGAAGAAAAAATTCATTTCATAGTAGAAATATTGTGACAGGCTCTGGATGAAACTTGAATGAAAACAATAAATAAAGCAGAGGGTTACGGGCAGTAAATGGTCTGAAGTTTCAAATGACTTAAACAGCACATAAATATTTACACATTTCCATGGCGATACTCTTAAGACATCCCTTTTTTTCCCTTATCTTTTAAAAGCTGCCTCTTCTGATCAATCAGAACAAATTACACCAACAAAATATAGAAACTGAACATTTTAATCACTACATTGTTACTGATGAGAAAACTTTAGGCTCATTCTGCGTCGGCATTTCCCATTACAAAGTGAGAAAGAAAAAAAAAAAAGGCTTTTAGAACATAAATCCAGGGTTCAATCCAAATTATTCAGGCACGAAAGCCGACCTTTTTACAGGAGCTATGCTGAGTGCGTGTGTATGGTCTAAATGTGTGCGCGGAGAGGAATCCAGTGTTTATAACACCAATGTTCCCCTATGGATGGGCTGTCAGTATGTGTGGAAGGTGATGGGGGACGGGAGTGCAGCAGCATGGTGGTGTGTGTGTGTGTGTGTGAGCTGCTCTGTGGCTCAGAAAAGGCTTTCATTGCTTCATCACTGCCTTTCTCATTCAAATCTCACGTTCTCTGTCTCCAGTCATTACTGTTCTGTTGTTTTGTGTGTGTCTGTGTGAACGTGTGCTTGTGGCCTGGTGGAAAACAGAGTGTTCCCTTCTGAAGTGAGTGTGAGGGGCTCAGCCAGGAGTCATTGGCAGAGCAGTGCTATGTTAAACTAATGCCACCCACCATCAGAATATCCACACACATTACAGGGTGATTGTTTTTTAAAAAAAATTATTTGATTTTTTTACACAAATGCATATATTCCTCCCCCGGCCTGCTCTGTCTGGTTCACATGTTTGTTTAAAGGGTGGTTCATTTGGATCGAATAAGTAGGCCATTGTTATGTATTTGGATTAAGTTTTGTTTTTACATTTTATTATGCACGACTATCATTTAATTCCACATAACATCTACACAATGACTCTTTATTCTCCCGTGTTGGTTTAAAGACATTAGGAGGAATTAAAGAAAGAAAAAAAAAATACCTTCCACGTTGCTGCGTTGCGCCTAAAATATGCAAACATTCGTGTGAACCAGTTGTAGATTTCGTTTAGTGTTAGCTGCTTTTCTGGAGATTCGAGGATTGCCTGGATGAGGACAAGTGACAGAAACAAACATTTTCAGCTTTGCTCCCTTCACAAAACGTTTAATAATTCACAAAAGGCATGCAGGTTTGTGTGTGTTCTCCTGAAGAAACCCCCCCCAAAAAAACAAACGAGAAACCGTCTATGTAAAGTGTTCCTAGGAGTGTAATGCACTTTTTATTTGAAACGGCAGATTTGAATATATTTTCTTTTGCGGGTGTAAATGAAGGGCAAGTGAAAACATTTCTCAGGCAGATTACAGGGCAGCAATTATGGACGGCTCAGATTAATTCCTGAGATCCCAGATTACTGCAGTCGAGCGATAATTGACTGGCCATCTTAAAACAGGTTCATCCCCACTGTTGTGTGAAATGAATTTAGTAATAATTACAGTCACTGAAATGCTTAATCAAACATTTTGTCATGTGCGGCTGTGTTTTGAATCCTGAATGCATTCTTGCAGTCATTTCGAGATGATTTATCTGTTCCTCTGTCTAAATTGTGTTCACATGTAACAGAACATGAACAGTAACCCGTTTTTCCTTAACTGCTGAGTGTGTAGACAAAAGTTTCAGCCGGACGGAGGAGTTGAAAGTTTTTATTCACTAAATAACAAATAGATTAAGAGATCAGTGAGAGTTCCTTACCTGTCTTATTAGCGAGGCATATGTGAATGGTGGTCTTACGTCTGTATTCATGTAAAACTCTTTGTTCTGACTGATATCTGTACACAGGGAACAAACACAAGTGGAATTGTCAACATTCATGTCCTATTAGCGGCTGATAACACAAATTACAGCCTAACGTATACAAAACAAACACGTCAGTTATTTAGCTGAACAGATGACAGCTTCATGTATATATAGTACTATGTATGAGCATTCTGCAGTACCTGGAGAGATGGGCATGTTGTACTTTTCTGAATATCGCCGTCGCATAGGGCCCACGCTGTGGAGGTTTGTGGCTGTGATGACAGAATGGGTCTGGGATAGGGGTGTAAGCGGTGCTGTTGGTGTGGTGGGGGTCTGGGGAAGGCTCAGAGGAGGAGAGGCCTCTGGGGCCGACTTGGACAATGTGACGTTGGACACTAGGTTGAGCTAACAGAAGAACAGACAGACAGAGCTCAGTTAGTCTCCTAATTACCCCTGTGTCTTAGCCGCCTCATTGACTATGCATACCTCCTCTTTAATTGTAATTGGGCCCTGAGATGATCCATGAACGTTTGCTAAATGTTTGGAAAACAACCCTGGAGCCCCGCTTCTGCACCGCCCCCACTCTTCAACCCTCTCCTCCCTCCCTCCCTCCCTCTCTTGCTGCCATGTCAGGCCTTCTCCCAGCTCTCTGTTTCATCGCCTTTGTTGGAGCTTTTGTCCCATTTGGACAAACACCCCCCCAACACTTCATCAACCCACTGAGGGTCTCCAGCATGGTAACCCATGAGTTTTGCGTTGTGGAGGGAAGAAGGGCAGCCTGTACAGCTCTGAAAAATGACAGTGTGATTCTCACCTACTGCTGAGCAGCTCTGCTAATAAGGCAGCCAGAGGAAGAAGCCAATCTGGGCTAATTACAAGCTGAAATTGTATTGTGAAGACTCTAATTAGGAGCTGCTTATAGAGGTGATCTGATGATTAACTACTGTATCTGACTGACCTCCATTATGAGGGCCATGATGGCCAATGGTAAAGATGGACACATGGTATTTCATGCATAGCCTTCTTTAGAGAATACTTGGTTTCATCACTGAGGTCTGTTCTGTGGATGGGATGTGTGGGCTAGGGCGAAGGAGGTATTTAAGTAATAATGGCTACAAGGTAAACTAATTACGGCGAGTGCTCCAAAGGTATAGGATGGCTTCCAGCAGCTGTGGCAGCTCCGAACCAACTGCCAAACCTCCATACTGGAGCAGCAGTCAAGTGGAAAATTCTAGCCTGACCCCCTGCTCCAGCTATTAATTGGCAGGAAAACTAATGACACATATACATATTCCTGCAAAATTGTTCTAATTGCTAATTTGCCGAAGGAGGCCACTTTCCAAATTAAACATGACTTCAGACTGTGAGAAGAAGAAAAATGAAGAAAAAAAATGGAGAAAGAGAGCTAAAGAGCTGGAGAAAGGACAGTGTGGGCTGGAAATATCTCATCTGTGACATCACATGTTGATTACGAGGGATCAAATGTGTGATTTCTGCTCGTAATGTTGACAAGGTGATGATAGTTTTTAACATCTGACTCTATGTAAACGCGTAAATTCTGTTCAGCTGCCCAATTACCAATCCCATTTTTAACTCTCTATCCCCGGAACTCGGCACTGTTTCTTTGATTTCATTTTAAATTACAACTTGTTTTACACACACACACACACACACACACACAAAAACCTCTCATTATTAAGTTGCAAACTGCTCCAAACAAAACCAGTGACATTTGTGTTGTTTGAATCTCCTATTTTAACAGACTTGTGTCCACATCCTCACAATGTGTATTTATGTTTGCAAGGCTGAACTCTGCCTTTTTGGCAGAGTCTGCCCAAATAATTTGGATTTCTGGATGGATGCATGAATCTGGACTACATCCTCACCAACAGAAGCTGAAGACGTGTTATTCTAAATCATGAACAAAATAAATTACACTTGGGTTTGCGTGTTTCTGACACAATGCTATCAATAGAACGGGGCTGCGGTGTTGACTTCTCTTCCTGTGGATTAGCAGGCTTTGTTTCATGTTTCATCCATATTCCCTGGCCATAAACACAGAGAGGCTTCAACAATAGGCCAGACAGGCTGGTAATAGCCTTGCCTTTGTTTGCCTCACCATTTGGGCTCACTCCAGTGCCTAGACAAAATGAGACTTCAGACTGAAATTAATTAAATGGTAATTGGTGATCTAATTATACTGGCTTTGACTCGGCAAGCTGCTAAAGAAAATAAACAAAAAGTCCCTCCTTAATTATGTATGGCGTAAAAGGTCAGATTTCTGACAAGAATGCTTAGTGACACCGTGTGCAGACACCCACCCACACATACAGAGGCAAATACAAACACACACACACTCACACACACAGGCAGACACACGCATTGCTAATGTGGCACATTTTGTTTTGATCTTACCCCCACCCTCGTCCACCTCACAAGAATAAAATGAATCCCATTCATTTGTCGCTGCGAATGCACAGCATCAGTTTGTTTGTCTTTAATTATAACTAAATGTAAACCAGCAAGTTCATCTGAGCTACTTTGCTGTGACAGTAGGCTACTTACACATGCCATTTTTATATTCAACAGTACAGAGCAGCAGAAAAGCAAAACTAGCAATTACTGGAAGCAGATACCTTTGTTTCTTCAGAGAAGCTCTGCTTCCACTCAGCTCTAAGAATGCTTTCATTCTGCGTCTTCTTTGTGGATGCATCTGATGCTGCAATCTACACTTAAAACCTCGGTGGAACCTTTGGCCCTGACCTGTGTAAGTCCGCCACTCACCCAGCTAAAGTCACATATATTTATCCTAGCTTTTCCCAGCAGCTCACAGCGGGCGAAGTGGCATTGGAGCTGGGAGTCTATTTATTTGAATAAAAACCCCAGCTCGCCCCCTCGAGAGTGTTAACGCTGAGCTCTGACACAGCCATTCTGCCGGGCCCCGGGGAGAGAAGAGAGGTAGCAAACTCGAGATGGTATCTGCAGACCCTACCACTTTTCATATACAAATGTCCCCATGTCAGAGGCCTCGTTTTCCACTCTAATCTACACAATCAGAGCGTCTGACAAAGGCGCAGCTTTAACAGACAGCTTATTGTCATTCAACATCTCTGCGCGCTTTATGTTGACGGGCTGCGCTTTGTAGAGCGCACACGCAGCCTCTGGATGTCAATAGCTACCTCGCTGACTGTAAATAAATGATCCAAGCTGTGAGGCTGCTGAGGGACGGCACTCCTGCATGTATATTGTGCATCTGCGTGCTTGTGTGTGCATGATTTCACACTCACGCCCTGCAGTAAAATGATCTTTGCTCATTTGGCTCTCTGAATTAACTGTCATATAGACTGAAATATGTTGCTGAGCCCCCCTCTTAAACATGACAAAATAGAGACACTTAAATGCCATATGTTAAGCCTTTGCCCCTATAGGATAGGGATTAAGTACAAGGCTTTACGGCATAAAACACATTGAGAGTGATACAGAAGCTAAAATGTTGGGAATGTGCCAAGGAGATAAAAATAATGATCTGCAATTGCATTTATTCACATTTTCATTTTTCCCTCTTACAAATTTAATAAATTGAATGAAATCATTTCTGTTGTATCTTTTTCATTAGAAATATAAATATTTTAAAATTAGCTTTAAGTAAAATAAAATTAAACAGGGTCAAATCTGAAGGTAACTTTCAAGGTCTTTAAAAATAAAATTAAAGTTGAATCTAAAGTTTCCTGATAAATAAGAGATGCTAATGATTTGATTTTTTTTTTCATCTCAGGGCTAGATTAGAGATTAGTAATTACTATCATTATTTTAAGGCTAATTTATGGGAATACAGTCAAGGAAGAATTAGTTTAAAATAAAAGTTGCTACTAGCACATTTACTTTGGAGTGACATCAGCTAGCATCCAGTATTTATTGAAAAAGCCCTTTATCAATAAATTCATTATTATTTTCATCTTTTGTTTATCTTTATATTTTTTTCATGCTATCTTATTGTTGTTTTTTTCTTTAAAATTTTACACACATTGGCGTGACTCTATGATTCTTATAATATTTATATCCTCTGTCAAAAAACACAATGTAATTTTGCTGTTAAAGCACTAAGAATACATGCCACATTACATTCAGTTGATTCAATATAATATGGTTTTTTTTTTCTATTTTTCTCTGCTTTCTCATCTTTTCTCTATACCCAAGCAGCCACTTGTTCTTTGAAGCTGAGAAAAGGGGCCATTACAGAGTGTGCTTCCAGTTCATCACAGACACCAAATTGAATCCTGGATGTCAGCAGATGTGCTCCAAACTATATTTACTGCCTGCCTCAAGAGAACAGCTGTTTTTATTTAGCAGATAAATAAGATGGAGGAAAGGATTAATGAATAGATGTGTGCCAATTAAGACAAACAAAAGGATAGCGGGGGACAAGAGAGATATGTATGACAGGGTTGCTGCTCACCGGCTGTGGGGTGGCTTTGGGCTCCGTGGACTTGACATGAAGGTGCGTCATCATAGCCTGCAGACGCTCTTTGTCTTTTGCTAGCTGTAATGAGAAGAAAGGAGCGCAGTGAACTTTTAATGAACATACACAATAAAAATCTATATTTGTCCATGTTTTAATTATATACATCCCTTGATAGTAAAGGCATCTTTTAGAGCGTGAATACCCTTATTCTTCTTCGGACCATCTCGTTTATTTAACTATTTATTTATTTTTTCCAAACACTTTTGGAAGCTGTCAACAAGCCTGCACATCATACAGTCTAACTACACTCTCCAAGTCAAGGTTAAAATACACTGCGAATCATCGCCAATAACAAGCTCAGGGCCTTTCTACCTGTCTGAAACTCTGCACTGTCTTAGCTGCCAGCCTAAATTATGGTGACAGGCTGCATGCAGAGGAAGTCTGTGTCTGATAAACCTTCACTCGATCTCTGGATAATACACCAGCTGAGCAGAAATAACAGGACACTGGCATGGTGCAATGTCTGAGCAACTAAGATCTCACTGTTGATTGTTCAAGTTAGCATCCTGTAAACCACAACTGTTTATCGTTAGTCATTTTGGTGGTATTATATTTGACTAATACGTGACCCAAAACTGTAAACAGTATGAATATCTTTGTATTTGCTACAGCAGAAAAACTTGTATAAAACATAGTTATTTTTTCCTGAAACACTAATAAATATCTTCATTATACATTAGTTCAGTGGTCACCATTTAGTCAAACACTGTTACACACACACACACGGCTCATTGGACACTCCAAGCCCCCTCAATACAGCGACTGTAAACCACGTCTTTTTCCCTAAGTACATTCTTAATGCGCATGCATATTTTTTAAAGAACATTAAAGCACGTTCATGAGGGACACGGTATTAAAGATACTGATTACTGTATCAACAGTTTTCTGCACTGAGCTTCAATAACCTTTCTGTTCCACTCAACACTGAGCGCCTATCCACATTATGCTATGTTTTATTGTTGGTGCCAAACAGTTAAAAGTCATAAATAACTTTAAAACCCAGTAAAATTCAAAATGTAATTATCTTCTCTACTTAGCCCGGGGCCCTTCATATATCTTTTCCTGGCTGTCATGCATACATAACACATTTTTAATGACTGGTTAGTAGCAAATGTACAAAATTATTTAATTCTGCTGCCCCACCCCCACCCCCACCCCTCTATGAGTGACCCCATGGCTGATATCAGTCAGACAGGGAGGCGTTTGCACAGGCACTGAGGAAGTGTCAGCAGAAGAAGACACATAAATATTTGGTTCAAAACAACCAGTGGGACAATACCTGCAGCTCCAGCTGTTGTACGACCTGCATTTGCACCCGACACTGGGCTGTGCTCCTGTCATCCAGGGCGTGCTCATTGTTAAGATGTCTGCAAAACAAAAAGAAAAAAAAATGAAAACACAGACACTGAAAAGAGGGTAATTTCAGATTCACAGTCCTGCAGTGCGTGGTTTAATACTGCAATCTGATCACT
>VUQG01044546.1:65195-132969 GCA_015106755.1 Etia nguti
TGGGCAATAACCCCCTTTCTCAGAAATCAGGCCTCTCTGGGCTTTCCATTTGTTTGAGTCAAATAAATGCCAATTTAATTAAGTAGGTCGGAAAATGAAACTGGTAAACATTTCAGGACATCTTACTAAATTTCAAAGGAGAAAATAATAGGTAAAGACGTTTCAACTCCAATTTAACTGGCACAGGCTGAATTTTCAATGAAGGCTGGCCTACGTGAGCAGCTTTGGAATTTCTGTGTTCATAGGAGACATGTGCCCTGCTTCTTTTCATCCTTTGTTACATTCCACTTTATTTCTTCTAATGACATGGAGAGTCACAGTGCATAATTAATAGGAAATGAAATATTCAAATGGCCCTAATGCAGCCTTGAGAGGAGTGTCTGGACACGGGAGCAGGGGATACGGGGGAATTGACATCGAGAGAGACTATGAACGTTGGCATGTGTCACTTTCTGGACTTCAAATGAAGCCGCTTTTAAAAGCTCTCTGGCAGGATGACAGAGCCTAATGTAAATTGCCACAATAAAACAAGTTAAATGGATATTCCCACACTCAGCTTTTTATATATCAGTTAGTTTGCCTGATTTTATTTTTTATTTATTTATTTTTCGGTTACAGTTTCTAATTATATAGACTGGAGCCGCAGCTGAGGAAGGTTTATCTTCTCAACCGCTGGGTGGAATTTAAATCACAAGCACACATCTGTACAGTATCAATTACTTTTAAAAAGCATAGATAGATAGATTTTTTGAGGTTTAAAAAAATAATAGCTTTACTACTACTTTTTATTTAGAGAAGGTATTTTACTCTATATTATATGTTTCATTCGTCTGTAAGGTTTGCAGAGCTGCAAGGCCACATAACTTATAAAACAGTCACTACATTGTGGCGACGTGCAAGAGATGAGATTTTGAGGTCTGAGCAGACGGACAGTGCAGCACTAGAGGGCACTGGAGTGTTTCGCTGGCTCTGACCTCTGACTGGACACTGAAAAGAAGGGTCCTGACCCTTGTAAAAACATCAGGCTCTGGTATAACCCCAACCCCACCCTTCTGCGTGCTGATCTCGAAAACAGGAACAGGGATTTGGGTGTTTTGTATTTATCAAGATAGTGTGTGTAGGTATGTAATGTTTTCTTTAAAAGATAAAATAAATACACACAGAGTTTAAAACAACATTTCAGTCCCGTGTTAGTTGTTACTGTTGGCATGTGGAGCTGAAATCTGGTTGACGTTAGAGTCCTCCTCACCTTTCTTTCTCTCTGGTGCACAGTACACTGTGTTCTGCTGACTGCACACTCGCAGACAGACACACATCTCTCCTCACATATATTTTCAACCTACGGAGACGACTCCTTCTTCTTCTTTTTTTTCTCTCTAATGCCCGAAGTATTCTTTGTTTTTATTTTTGATTCTTCTCGGAGGCCTGCAGTATCAGTTGCTGGGTTTCATGTGGAAGTGCTTAAGGGTTTGAGAGTTAACACCTTGGTGAGCTGCACACACTCTTGCCTGCTGTTAAACAAAGGCAGCTTTGTGGAGACTCTCCCCAAATGTTTTCTTAACATGTTCCAAGCAGTTTGAGCAGGCAACTAAAGTAAACAAGATGTTGCCATGATAAAAACACTTGTAAAAACATAGCTGAGTGCACTTAGAGACTTTTTAAGGCAGAGCTCTACCGGGCGCACTGAATTTAATTCTCCTCTGTTCTATAAACAAAGGGTGAGGCAATGTCAGAATACAATAAATAGTGATAGATTTAAGCGGGCACTCCCAAAGCTGAAATATGCAAGTGCATGTGTGAAAGTGTGTGAAAGTGTGTGTGTAATACTTGGTTTAATAATTGCCTGTCCCAGGATGTTTTTCTAAATGAAACTAAAACTACATAACTGCCTCTTTTTAGTCACACAGAAACTGTAATATACAATGTGGCGCGATAAGCCTTTCAAACGCACGCTAGCTCAAAGCGGATTCACGTAAACAATCAAAAGAGGATTCAAAATGTTGACAAAGAGAGTCAAAACTTCAGCAGCCTGCGAGGCGGTCCTACGCAGCACCTTTCTCTCCTGCATCTCTCGGGAAAGTGTGTGTTCGCTGAGTGCTTGTTTTAGGATAATGGAATTGTGTCATATCTTGTTTAAAGTGCGACTAATCCGGGGTGACAGTGAGCCATTGATCTGCTGCCACAACGCAGATGTTTTCATCCTCTCTGTAACCATGGCACTGTTATGTGTTGGATTACCTAGAGCGCACTGCACACAGCGTTGATTAGTAAACCAGGGGTCTGACTCAAATCGGGCATCAGGGAGCAAAACAATGGCCTGTTTCAGGCTGGACAGAGTCAAACCTGTCATAGAGCGCACATTAGAAAAAATGCTAAACACTTAGCTGGGGCTCTTTAATTACTCTACACCGGGTTAAATTTATCATGGAGCTGAGACGTGGGCTTTGTTGAACTAAACAACAATGTAAACCAGAAAGTCACAGAAGTAAAACATGAGGCAGGAGAGAAAACAAACAGGCTCCTAGGAGAAGGACAGAAAAAGCTGAGCAAGGCAGTCTAAGACATATACACCAATTCTCCTGTCCGGTGACAAGGGCAAACATGCAGAGCGCCCAAAGTGTGAGCTGCCACAGATAAACATCCTCCCGTTGTTTGTTTGGGAAAAATGGCCCCTGTCACCATGGGAACTGCGCTTATCACAGGAATTAGAGGCCCATGCCGTTCCCAGAAGGAGACCCCACGGTACCCTTGTCAAGAGAGGCCCAACCCAGACTCGAGAATAACAACCAGCTGCACCTGCAGTGCTTTTGAGTCGCTGGGGGTCAGGAAAAGAAAAAAAGTGCAATCGACCCAAAAAGAGGACAAACAAGCTGTGATAGAAAAGCACCTCTGACTATGACTTTTACTTACTTGAGGAATGACTGGAAATCATCAAACACTGCCTCGCAACCGGGCCACTTGCAAACGCCATGGCCGTACAGAGGGTGACTGTGAGGGGAAGGCTCTTCTAGCGTGGATCTGGGAAAGAGATTCAGAGAGAACGTTTTTAGTAAAGACAGGCCTGCAGTCACGTAACTTGACGATAGGTCAAAGAACCTGTATTCTCCGGTTCAGACGAAGCCCGGTGACTTCTTTCTTGTTTGTACTGTATCTTGTTTCCACATGAAAACTTTGACTTCTACTTAATCTGTGAACCTTGGGCTTTGAGGAATCACTGTACCTGTGTGATCCTGGCTTGCTCTGCTCTTAAAGGAAGGGACTCTTGTTGTGAAATCACAATCAAATCAGTGTGTATTTATTCAGTTTCACAGAGCCATGCTGCGGTTCACTTTGATCTAGACTGCTAGGGGGCTCCCTGAGTTGCTGTTTTTCCTGTGCCGCCTGCTGCATCATGTCACAGAGCCCACCTGGAGAAGCCTGTACCATGATATTAAAACCCCTACTTTCACACCATGCACGTATTGTAAACAACCCTGCCTGGTATCAATTTATCTACTGACCAATCTGTGTCACCAGGGGCTGACAAGCATGCATCTATGGGGAGCGTATGGCATGGTACAATCAGTCTAAATAGCAGGAACATCCCTGAAAAACAAACTCTGAAACATCTTCCATATGGTGAGAGGCATGGAAGCACAGCTAACCACAATCAGCGCTAAGAGAAAGCGGTCTGTATGGAGGCAGTGTCTGCTAAGAGAGCAAGACAGGCAGCCATATGGACACAGGCACTATACAAGACACACAACTTTCAGCTACAAGAGCCTGGGGGACTGGCCTATATCGCTACCACCTGTGCTTCTGGCGGCTCATGAGCACAATGCTGCTGCTTCTCCTCCTCCAGTGTTAGCCACGCTCTCTAAGACAACGAGATGGATCAGGAGAGTCACTGCACTAGACTCTGTTGTGCTGTCACATGGGAATAACTCCATTCACGTACACAATTTCCATCAAAGATAATAATGTCTAACACTTCAACTATGCAGTGTTCTTTTAGGGACAGGAATGGAAAAATAAATGTACTGGCATTAATAATGTTTTGCATTTCTTGGCAATGATCGATTTGCTTTGATTTCAAAATGTACGTAAAACAAACGAGTTAAAAGAAATCGAAGCACGGCGTGCCAATTTTGCAGGATTAAAAAAAAAAAAATCTGATGTTCAGATTAAAATCTAATTTGTATCAATGTTAGTAAAACTGTACCTCGAGTAGGACATTTTAAAGGTCGTCGCAGGTTTCCTTGTGTTATAATTACTTGCTTAAGAGTTCACATTGTTCATAACATGTGATAATTGCATTGCAATTAGGGAGCAGTCAAGCATTCATGAATGTGGTTAGCAGCTTTTTTTTCCTCCTCCCTCTTTCAAAATTCTGAATTTTTTTATTCAATTATGAATTATGCATTCACATTAAGACCTCTGTTTTGATACAGCTAATAAATAGATGACGGAAGACCTATTATAATGAGTTTTTAACAAGGAAATGTGCAGACTGGTGAAGGTAACACTAGCTTTTAATTTAAAGGGATCCTTTTTTAATTCTTTGCAGGAGGCTTGTTGGTTAATTCTGTATTAATAAGATATTGAAATGTGGAGTGCACTGGGAATCAGTGAGCACAAAGCGCTATGAGGGGCTGGCGGCAGAAGAGCCCTTTTAAACGGTGGATGGCTAAACACTAGTAAATGACAGAATTTACACCAAATGAGCTACATTAGTGTAATAGGAGAAGAGTGCAGTATTCATGGGGTTTTCTCCCATTTGAGAACATGTTCAGGGGAGGGGGAAAAAAAAGCAGCTTCCCATGTTGCGTTAAATTTGACTCGCACCCACGACAGGTTTGTCAGGATGTTATTATTGTCAGCCAGCCGGGGGGGAAGAACACTCTAATGATCTTGTAAGAGCGATGAGGAAAACCATGTCATCAGCTTCTTTGGAGGAGAAGGAACATTAAAGTGCCTACAGACCCGGCCAGACAGTGTGTTAACCTTCCAGGTGTTGCATTCTGTTTATGTGTAGACAGACAGGCACAAGCGCACACAAAGGTGATTTTGACAGCTGCTAGCCAGTTGTTTTCCAGCTCACTTATTTTGATGAGATGCTTTGGGCCATAAACATGTGGAGATCCACGGTTGAGATTCTGTCCTGGTGGAGTCAATCTCTCAGCAAACGTGGGAAGATTGATGTCCACCATGCTAGATGGCAGCGTCGGAAGCCAATCACTACATTCATCCCTGGCACTAGCACTGACGTTAGCCTATCGCCTTGTGTCCATCCCCGATTCACACCCGCTACCCTCCTCCCCTCTTTTCACTTTCCAGGATCCTTTCCTTCCATCTTCTCGGTGCCACTGCATGCTTTAACCTAAATGATTTAATTATCAGTTTCTTCTGGTGTAAGACAAATGAAAGGCAAGAGAGAGATGGGAGTGCTGTGCCAAATCTGATTATTTATCTCCTTAACAGATTGCTGTGTTACAGTCCCAGAGCTGTGGTTACTGATGGTTGTTGGGAAGTAAAGTGGGCGAAGTGCTTTATGAGGATGCTCCCAACCCCCTCCCACTTTCTAAAGCTGATGCAGCAATGTGTTGGGAATTTGTGTCAGACACAGATCATGCACATTTGATTTGAATAAGCAAATCATTGAATAAAGATGACCTGACTCACAGGGGTATATCTCTATCTGTGCATAGCAGTTCGTGGGCTGGGAAACAACACAGGCTGACAGATTGAGTGACTCAGGATCTGGTCATATCAGGGATGTTATTCAGACACACAAAAATCCCAGCCTGCTTTGCCAGTGTTCTTTCAAACAACTAAAAGCAGGAACACGTGCCTCATCTTCGGTGTGTCAAGCCAGCAGTGATTGAATTTCTCCTCCTTCCTTAAGACGGAAGTGCAAAGCCGGTGAGTGATTCCTGTGGATGCACTTAAGGTTTTAGTTGCAGGCGTCGTTGTGCCTAGGCAGATTTTATATGACACATGAAACTAACTACATGGTACTTAGGGCCTGCTGTAAACCAATCTGAAGCCAGTCGGGAAAACAGGCCCATCAGCAGAGAGGCTTGTTTCTGTTGCATGACAAAAGGACTTGCAAAACCGCATCAATTAAAAGTTCATTAAGTTCAGCACTGGGAGGATGAGTGGATGCTCTCTATTTACGCCCGGGCCGGCCCAGCCCATTATCTTCAACCTGATTATTCAAATCCCTGGATTATAACACAGACGTTTTCTCAGAGCCTTGCTTAGAATAATCATACTTAATAATATTTCATTTTTCTTCCCATGGAGTCTGATTAGAATTGAGGCTGCATCATCAAAAGAGAGGCATAATGCTCTTGATAGTTGTGCGATTTAAAATTAACACAAGAAAGGATTATTGGTTGTGTGAATCTAAATTAGCATCATTCAGCATTTAATAAGGAATGTTTTGTGTTCGCTTGCTATCAGTCATCTTTTTTTTAGTAATTGTGCAGTTAAAACTCTGGGTAGGTAATCCACTTTCTCGAACAGATGGGGTGGATGAAAATCACCTGCCTGGTTTTCTGACAGATCTAAGATACGGCGAGAATATTCAGACCGAGGCTGCCTTCTTCACTTAAGCTTGTGTTAAACTGCTGCTGACAACTTCTTTAATCTCTGACAGTCAGCGCGAGGCAGAGGGGCTGCCAGCTCTTGCGTTATGTCTTCCCCGATGTTTCATGGAGCCCTCAGCTGAGGCTGGTTCTTGCCTTTTTCTGCCATCGACACTCACCTTGTTTGCTCCACTTGCGACAATACGCGGTGGAGTGAGCAACGAGTCGATAGCCTCCCCTGTGATTTGTCTTTAACTACACAGAAACCAGACACTCCAGCCAGATGCTGGATGGAGGACTGGAAGCCTGGGAATACTGTCAACTGCAGGAACAATTTATGCCCGCTTTTTTTTTTCCTGCACCGTGGTAGAAGATAACTTTGAAAGACACTAAAGAGGATGAGTCTGTGCAGGTAGTCTGCCATTAATCTATATAGAACCAAAAGCTCTACTTGAAAAGACGTAACTGTTCTCTATCAGCGCATCATGATATACTCCCTTGGTGTCACTCAGATCCTCTCTGTAACCCATCCTCCACGTCCCTCCCCATAAGCAGCCCCTCTTCACCTCCGAAGACCTGCTTAGTTTACTGTGCTAAACATGTTTTCATCGGCATTGCTTTCATAATGACGCGTAGGTTTTGATCACTGAAACACAAGTCAGATGTTAGGCAGTGAGCTCATGGTGCCTGGAGGCTCCTCACTAGCAGTTCAAAGATCAGGCTTTGGTGCAAGAAAACAAGCAAATGTGTAAGATGCCAAATTAATTCCTTCCTTAAAGACACATACACACAGCTCAGAGAGCACATGCCTTACAGGGATGATTTACGGTGGTTTGGAAAATATTATACACCCAGTGTTTGCTTCTCCTAACATATAATAGCTTGTTGTTTTTGTTTTGTTTATTTATTCTGTAAAACAATAAATAAACAAAACAAACAGACATTTATGATTCTTCAAGTTCCCCATACACAAAGGAATTTTTTTACTTCCTGGTGATTAAAATGTTCTCAAGGAAGTGCAACTGAAATCATAACTCCAATTCTCAAGTCTAGAGGGATTTCTCCATCAACTCAATCCATGTGGGAAAAAATGGGTAATTTAAAGTGGTATATAAAACAACACGAGGTTTTCTTTAAACCAAGATGACAGAAAAGACTGTTTTTTACCAGTCTGACATTAGAAACAACGTTTCCTGAGGTCACGGTTGTATAAAAACCTCTTCACAGGAGTGTAGCAGTATCGTGAGATCACACAAACCTTGCAAGTCACATGCAAAGAAAAGAAAACAACAACAATCCGACAACACCCTGCAGATGAGACTTACCCTTCTCTCTTGTGACTCATGTACTGGCCATTGGTGGAGGCATGCTGGTTGAGGAGTGGGTTCTTTGGCGGTGCCGGGGAGGACAGGTCGAGGCCCCGGTGGCCATTGTTACTGCTGCTGTTGTTGTGCTCCTCCTTCACGTGAGCGTTTGTCACCTCTTTCCACAGTTGTTGCAGCTCTGTCGGAATCATGCCTGAGACAAACAAATTGGATAATTAAATCAATTAACAGCTAATCCAACTCTCTTCTTCATCACTTAATTAAATCAAAGCGTCTGTAAACAAAGCCGAGTATTAATTAGAAAATATTCCACTACAGGGTAATGCACTGAGAGCTCCCTCGCTCCTCTCTTCTCTCCCTCCCATTTTCTGTGATCTGAAGCGTGTTTGTATACACAAATCCCTGGCATTCACGCAAATTTCATGCCCAGAGTAAATAATTAACATCCAGACAAGGCATGAAATCTGAATAATCACCATCATTTTCTCCCAACAACAGAGATGTGCAGAACACACACAACAAAAAGTTTACAATAGCGACGCTAGAAAACATCCCACCCCTGTTTCCTTGAGAAACAGGACCCTGGGGTAATATTCTCAAAAGCACATTAATGTGCAAAATACTTAAAGCTCTGCACCGCCTCCAATTGACACAGAAGACTTAAACC
This sequence comes from Etia nguti, assembly GCA_015106755.1. Lineage (NCBI taxonomy): Eukaryota > Metazoa > Chordata > Actinopteri > Cichliformes > Cichlidae > Etia > Etia nguti. The sequence continues at coordinate 73,757 of VUQG01044546.1, forward strand.
TCATTTAACAAGTCAAGCACACTGCAGCTAACACAGCCCTTTGAAAAAAAAAAAGGAAAAAAAAAAATCCCTTGAAGACAGAAGACATTTTTCTGCGTGCTGAAAACACATCTGCAGAGCGTGTGTGTTTTTTCAGCAAATGAGTGACAGCGATCCCGACACTCAGGGCCAGACTCGGGATGAAGAAGGATAATGCAGTGTTTGTGCACCCTACTTTCCTTGTCTCACAGCAGAGAGCCTTTGTTGGCACACAATACGTATGTGTCCATCTATGGTGTGTCTGAGAAGTCTGCTTTCACTTGACACAAATGAGGACAAAGCTGATATGTAAAATAAGATTAAACCTCATGGGCGAGAATCTGTGGCTACGTGTGTTTTCAGTCAAAACACAGTGCGTGTAGGCAAGCCCGATTTTAATAGCGCTGAAAAATCTAATATCAAAATATATGTGCATTTGTAATGGGGGTTCAAGTCTGTGCTTAAATAAGCCACATGTTTTAAGCATGGCGGAGGAAGCCCCTTGGATATGTGGTGAGTTTAACCACAGAGCAAATGGGCAAGACCACTCGTTTAACATTACAATTAATTAAATCCATTCTCAAAATGAGCACTGGCAAATGAAAGATGATTTGCACATGCTTATCTACTCGGGTTTATATTCTCCGGATCCCCCCCTCCCTGTTTCTCATCACCAGCTCTATAGATACCAGAAGTGCTCCTTTCAAGCACCAGATTGTAATACATTGTGTGCAAAATGCTTAGTCTTAATTTATTCCTGTTGTGGAAAATAACTGTGAGGTGAAGATCTCAATACGATCAGCAAAAATATTTTTAATTTGATAAGCTACTAAAGATTTTAATTATGCTGGTAATGGAGAACATTGGCCTAATGAGGCGGAGGACTCCAGAGAGATGCAGGGGCTAAGAACTGTGAAATGAGTCTGATAGGATTGCTGTAAATTCACACTAGATCGTTTGCATATCAAAGAGCAAGGAAATGATTGCAGGACAAATCAATAACCTTTCCACGTTCCAAGGAGCGTCTTCCCTCATTCGGATATTTCAGCACACTCGCTCTATTCTGTCTGCCTGTATTCTCCCTTATTCTCCTCATTGCCTTGATGTGCCCTAATCGAAGTGCACGTCCATGACAGGCTAAACATGCTTTATTTTGCGCTCCATGTTATAGCATGCTAATCCGGCGCTTGTTGATTTCCAGTTTCATTATCAAAGGATGCATTGTTGTTTTGGACTTTGGAGCAAAAGTTTGTTTTTCCTTTTTTTCCCCTGCGATAGCTGGTTTAGAAGACGAAGGTCACTGGTGATGTGAGTGTCCTGCGCTCTGACAGAGGGAACAATCATTTTCCCCCCACTTGGTGCCCGGTGACAGTGGGCGATGTATTTTTAGCCGATGTGCTTGACAGGGCAGCCCACACTGGCTCAATTACCCAGCAGTCCTGGTGACCCCAACACCACTGTTTACTCAGATGAAACCACAGCACATAGACCGGTCTGATGAGAGAGGTAACGGAGTGGGACCAACCTGTCTCTTTCTGGATCTAGTCTGCAGTTTTATTGCTCTCCATTCGCCTCTTTCCTCTCCAACCCCAACCTCTTCAAACTCTGCAACAGCTATGGCTCATGATTCCACATAAATGCCAATAAAATATTATTACACAAATGTCTCAGTGGGTATTATATTTTGTGTTGGGACAAAAATGCATTGAGTTTCTCTCCATCTGATTACTGTGGGACACATAATGACATTGATCTGTAAGTCCTTCTTTCTTTGGTACCCAGTTTGTCCATCCTTTAAACACCGGATTGGTTTATCTTTCCCGTTTCCATTTTTCAACACAAGTCTTCCACTCATTACGAGCGGGAAATACGGACAAGCACTTTAAAAAATGTATGTTGTTGGGACACTTGATTGATCACCGGCCTCCCAACTCAATTTTACCTCCGCAGGTAGCTCTGGCACCAAGACAGGCCTAGCTCTTCAACCTTTTCCTGTCCTTGTCCTCCTGCACCCAGGTGACCATGTTCAAGCAAGCAGAAAGTTGATTTAAGGTTCATAATGACATCAGTTGCAGGCCATCATCCCCCAAATAAAAAATGGCCCCTAGTGCTCCGAGCTCTTTAAACCGTGCTGCTACTTCTCACACGCAGTGCCGGTGCCATGGGGGGACAGTGACATCGCTATTAGTTTATTGTTCCGTCAGACTGGGACCTTTACTGCACCCCTGTTTATGTTGCCGTAATCACCGGCCTGCTGATATGCACCCCTTTGGCCTGAAATATGTCCTGTCCTAATGCTGCTGGAACTATTACCAGTAGCCCACTGCTGGATGTATCAATCACTGACAGGTCGGCCGTATTACCCACCGCTGTCCCTGATGTGCTGCTGTTCTGTGAGCACTTCATGGCTCGCCACATTCTTTGCTTTCATATTACCAACAAATTTGTCTTGTCACTGTCCCACTGGCCTCTCTTAGACAGCTTAAATGATGTTGTGCAGCTAGAGGAACTCGCTCTCTCGCAGAGCAACCTCACAGGGTGAAGGTCCATTTTATTCGGGATGTACACAAACACCGGCCACCTCTGTGACACACACACACACACACACACACACACACACACACACCCACGTGCACACAGGGTTTAGGCGGAACACAGGCACGCATCGTAAGAGTTCAAAAGTCATACAGTGTAGGAAATAAGTTCACACATCAGAACATTCTACTGGGGTCGTTGCATAATTCAAGCTCCCGACTGCAGCGGGGAGCATGAAGGGGTCTGGTTGGTTGGTTTGTTGCTGTCATGACGTTTTCGAACACTAAGCAACAGGATGGCAAAGATGACGGTTGGATAATGGTAATGATATTAAATGACCCGGCTTGTCAGATGAGTGAGGTGTGAGAGAGGAGGATGTACTATGCGAGCATGCGTCTGAGTGTTTCAAATGCTCTCCGCACACCTCCTTCATGTTTTCAAGTCTTAACAACAAACAAAAAAAATCCAGTTTCTTATATTTATACTTCTGGAACCATTCCCCCTACCTTTCACCTTTCAAAATATATAATATATATCATATTAGAGTATATAAAATATAGAATCGGTACAATCCCTTTTTATACCTCCAGAGTACTTCTTATGTATAGCAACAACTGCTGGAAAGAACAGTTGGTGTGCAATGGTAACGATTTCTCAAAGATTTGTTGGTACGTTATTTGAAAACATGATGAACATTCTTAAAAATAAGTTCTGACTCTTTGACCGATTTAGTCCAGTGCAATGAATGACCCTCGAACAACAATTTTTAACGTCTATCTGCCCGAGCCTCCGAGAGCTGAATGTCATACAAAATGCTAATCGAAACGGAAAACTATGCTTTCAGACCCACATTTTTGCATAAGGTTTCATCACAAAGCGGTAGTAAGTGGAGGGAGGGTGTGGACGGAGTGGCTTATTAGAACTACACAAACTTATCACAGGTTATATTGAACCAGAACGACTGTTTATAACATTCTATTAAGACTAAACTTTATTGAAAAAGATCTAAAGATTTCATTTTAACAAGACAAGAAAAAAGCAATAGCAAATTGAACTATTAACTAGGTTATGCATAGCGAGTAACTGTTTCTAGTAATAAGGGAAGAGCGTCCCCCGACCCTCCAGACATTTTTTTCAGTTTTCTTGACTTTTAGATTTTTTTTATATTGTAATTTTGATATATTGGTACAAAGCACAAACGTACTAAAAGTTCTCTCAGTGCAGTGGACTACTGGAAGAGCCTCTCCACTAGTCGCTTTGTTCCCTTTTGCTCAGAAACGCCCCCCTCCCTGTACCAGAATTACGCAAATACACAGACAATGAAACAAATAAATACATAAATACACAGATAAATTAATTAATCATAAATATAGAATAAATACAAATAAATAGAAAAATAAATAGTTTCAAAAATAGATAAGGAAACAAACCGTTAAACCAACACGTTTATAGTCTAAGCTTTTGTTCGGTTTCTTTTGCCGCGGTAGTTAACTAAAAGTTAATCCAATTTTTTTTCTCCACAAGCAACATGACAACAATTGAACAGTTTCCTCACAAGTTTTTCTAAGTAACTGAACCACCACTTCATAATAAATTGTCATATGAAAAAGACAAGCTCAAACAAACAAAAGAACAGTGACAACTCAGATAGTACAGTAGATATTGTAAAACAAATGTAGACTATATATATATTTATATATATCATCTATTTGTACACAGCAAATAAAGACACAGTTGTCATAGATCCTTTTTAAGGAAACAAATATCTAGACTAACGGAACTAGCTAATCATCATTAAGTTTTGACAAACGTTTCACGCTCAGCAAGTAACCTAAAAGTCAGCAAACCAACAAAAAACCCCCAAAAACAAATAAAAAATTTGTTCTGTGATTCTTACAAGGCCCGATTTAGTCAAATCTGATTATTCAGTAAAGAAATAGTCTCACCAGATTTCTGGGCCAACATTAAACAAATATTAAACAAAGAACAGCAGCTCAATTCAATGCCAACATCAAAGTATTTTTTTTTCTTTAAACAACACATAGAACAACAAACTTGGATATTTAAGATATGTGAATAATGTAGTATAGCACCTACTGTTGATCGCTAAAAGGAAGTTCTTCTCAAATGTAAGAGCGAAGAAAATGATATAGATAATGTATAGTATGCTTCTAAATGGATAGATGTGTATATATCTATTTACTGAGATCCCATATCGACTGATGACAAAAACAAGAAAACAAGCGGACAAAGGGTCTTCTTGCTTTGGGCTCTGGACTGTAAGGATGGTTAGGCCTCGGAAGGACCCCTCTCCCTTCCCTTTTGGGTATCGCTGAATAATTATGCACTAGTACATGTGTGAAAAATTACCAAAATCACCTGCCTCAGATTGCATCCTTTTTTCACAAAACCTTCCATCTACAAAATCGCTACCAACTTGGATTCCCCAAAAAACAACCTCTGATCCTATAAAGTACCACAGCAGAACGACGAGACAAGGTGGTGCCCCCTCCCACCCGCCCCGGCCCCCTCTAGTTAGCCAGTCAAAATATTTTTCTCTTTTTTTCAAATCCAGATTCTTGTAAAAATTCTTCAATAATTATTATTTTAATTATCATTTATAAAAATAGATCTTTCTATTTATTTTTATCTTTTTCTAAACGCGTTTTTTTTTTTTTCCAAGCAAAGAGATCTTCTCTTTGGCAACAGTGTTATTTTTTTTTTCTTAAATTACTGAACGTGTCATCAGCAAAGCTAACCCATCCCCTCCCTTGCCCCATCTCCCTGAACCCCAAGTGAGGAAAGACATTATGTTTTGTTTGCGATACAAAACAAAAACAATGTTAGAAATTCATTTTTTTTCTACATCAGAGTTATCGGGATCCCGTGGAATCCCATTTGTAATCGGTAAGGGGACGCTTTGAAATACACGCTAAAAATGAATGAATGGTTCACCAATTTAAAAAAGAGCCGCCTCCCGTTTACTAGACGGGGAGCTGTATAATACTACCGACAGTGGATCCGGATTTACAAAAGAAAAACAAATCCTGAATCAAGACAGAGAAAAGGCTCCAATCGAAAGAGGACGTTCTCTTCTCTGAAATAAGGGGATACAGGGATTTGCTACTGTTTTACACAGAAGAGAAAAAACATTGTAACAACCACAAGAAACGGAAAGAATATACAACAAAGAGAAGCCTGCATTATCGCAGGAGCTTCCAAAAACTCGTGAACGTTTTCATCATTTCATTTTTGTAATACTTAGGCAACGTTGGCTTATAGGTCCAAAGTTATAATATAAGCCATTTCTAGTTCAATTTGTTTGATGGTTTGTTGGTTGCTTTGTGTTCCGGTTGGAGTTTGCTGTGTTGGATGGCTGTAGTAGGGTGGTAGTGGTAGTGACTGAAGGGGCTAAGGGATGGGTGGAGGTGGGGGTAGGAGGGGTTGGGGGCAATTTTGGAGCAGACAAAGTCGCGGGGCAACTGGTTCTACCTGGTAAAGTTCAGGACTTGTGTGTCTTGTTAGTCTTGAAGGAGACTTGCAAGACGCGGTCGCCCAACCTGTAGCCGTTGAGACTGGCAATGGCCATCGCCGCCTCGTCGTAATTTGTCATGGTGACGAAGCCGAAGCCTTTGCACTTGTTGGTGTTGAAGTCACGGATCACCTTGACGTTGTTGACTGCGCCGAACGGCCCAAACAGCTGCCAGAGCACGCTTTCGTCTGAATCTGGGGACAGGTTGTACACAAAGATGCACCAACCGGTGCCCGTGTGCCCGGGGATGTTCATGCCAACCAGGCTGGTCATGCTGTCAATAGTGATAGGTGAAAACCTGAGAGGAGAGGCACAGTTGGGAGGAAGAAGAGAAAACAGAGAAAACAGCAAGCGTTAACTGGGCAAGCTGAGGCAAACAGAGAAACAGTGTCTGCATCTGCTGTACATGAAATCGTCCTAACCAGTGAAAAACAAAAAGGTCCCGCCATGATCCTCGCCTGAATCGTACGCTACTCTCTAAAGCCAAATATTCTGGTCAAGCCACTGATCTCAAAGCCAAACCACACCATATCAGATAAACATGCAAATACTCCGTACCAATGTATGTGCAAATATGTCAAGACAGTCTGCATTCGTTTGCTAAGCTGCCACTAAATCCTCCAACAACTCTTCGGCTCTGAAAAGTCTCCTGTCTGGAATGATGACGGCGCTGTGCGCTACGCTGTATTTCTGCTGAAGGAGATGCAGATGAAGGTTTTCTCTTTGTACCCCTGAGTGGCTCCTTTAGGTGTTAAATTGCAGGAAGTCGCTGAATTAAACTGTTGCTAGAAATTCATGAAAGATCATGCACCAGCCTGCTAAATCTGTTCTCATTCGCCTCATAATCTTCTCCTTTTTCTTGGGATGCAAGAGATTTGAATCCTCAGTTGACTTCACTTAATTGCCTTTCCGCTCAAAGGAAAGGGAAAGGAGAAAAAAATACCCCCACTTTTAAATAAAAGGTAAATGAGATAAAAAGGTTCATTTCTTATGCCACCTCTCTTCAAGAAACGACTATAGGCATTATTGGGAGTGCTTTAATTGAGATTTCCGCTTTGCTGCAGCTGTCTCAGAGATGGCTGCTTTCTTAAAGAAAAGGAGGGAGGGAAGAGGGAGCAAACTAAATGGAAAATGGAAGCACTTTACAGCCCAGTGGCATTAAGGTACAAAGTGTATTCCTCCCCGTTCTCCCCTCCTGCAGAGCGTTCTGATCTGTTCTATTCCAGAGCTCGTGGCACTGATCGATGGCGTTGCTTGCTGCTCGGGGCCCACGGCCTTCTGTTTCCAGTGACTATATGTGGTCAATCACTACGACCTTCCTGCATGACTTTGGTCATACAGAGTTTGCTTGTGGTTGTTTCGAATGCTAACACTTGCCTCAGGTTAGCAAGATCATCAACTATAAGGAGCTCTTTGCATCAATTACACTTTTGTGATTGAGATAAAATTAGTGTGTACGATTAAAATGACATGGACTCATAAATCTGCAATATTTTGATCCATTTTAAAAAAAAATTACCTACCACCACAAGACTCTTGCAACAAGAAACTAGGTTATAATAGACACCAAATCATGTGGCCTCACTTTCTCGTTGAGAGGATCCTTTAGGATGAATCTAAAAAGGCCTCATTGTCTGACATGCTCAGTCACATTCAGGCCTCTCCTGCCATGTTTAAAAAAACTTCATGCCAATTGTAAGTTTAAGCTGGAGAACGTCAGGTTTGTGGCTAAATGAAGGCTAGCTTACACTGGATTTGTGAAGGTGGAAATGAGTGTGTATGTATGTGTGTGTGTAGGGGTGTAAGCGTGTATGCAAGCATACCCACCAGAGCGGGACCGAGCACTAACCAATGTTACAGACAAGACCACGGGTTGCATAGCAACTGTGTAGCTGACCAGATATCTATTCTGTCCTTTCTAAAGCTAAACCATTTCCAGCTCTTAACACTTTTCTTCTCTTTCCTTTCAAATAACAGCCCCAGATCGCCGAAAAACACTTGCAACTTGATGACATGCTTTGCAATCGGGACAGCTAAATCAGACACCTATTTTCACCTTTAAAAAAAATTATGTAAAGACTCGGATTGAGGGTAAAGTGCTTACTGGAGAGGATTAAACCTTTGAATGTCATATTGCATCACCATGATAGTGTTATTCTGTAAAAACATGATCTTATTTGACAAAATTACAGGTTTTTAGAGGAACTTGCAAAGAGAAAATATCTCTCGAGCTAAACCTTGGGTTCTGTTTGAGTTGCTAAGCTGACTGACTGATGATGCCCCTGTGCTTGCAACATGCAAGGTGCCACCGTCAGCACATGGAACATCTATCACCGCAGTGGCTGCTGCTCTGTGTTATGTAACACCTATGGTGGCGAGAAAGCAAAATGAAACATGGAGGCGAAGGGAAGGAGTTTGAGCAGAGCAGTGCCGAGCAAAGCTGGAACTGTCTGCAGTGAAACAGCATTTCCTGTTTCCAGCAGGGATCCAGGTTCATCTAACCTTATCAAAAGTGCTAGCTAAACTTTTCTTGAATTCTGTTAGCACTACCAACATGTGCAAAATTTTGTTAGTAACACAGAGGATTGTATACATAGGTTACATCTGATGCACAAAATGTTTGATTCTAACATATATTCATTGTGACAAATTTAAAATTTGACCCTAAAGAGAGACCAAGCTCTAGATTTATGGTGACAAGGCAGAAGAACCTGAATCCAGTAGAAAACAAACCAACACACCTAGAAATGAGAAGTTTTACACCAGAGAACAAAATCTGTTGAAACAACCCAAAACAATCCAAACAACACCAGCACTTTCATAATCAAAACAAAGCAAATTCATCACCACTGAAAACAAGGCTGTTTGTTTTCTGTTTTTTTACACTTTAAGTGGTTGGGAAGGTTTTAAAGCCAACTGAAGCTGACAGGGGAAAAAACAAAGAAACAAATCAAAGAACCAAGAATGCAGTTGACCTTGAACGAATTTGCAAATGCAAAGTGATTGCAAAAATGCAAGGAAAAAAATAATAACAAATAAATAACAAAAACAAACAGAAAAAAAAGGATATTGAAAAATCACTGAGTCAACATGGACATCTGGCATTGGGTGAAGTTTTTAATTACCTCTTTACGCCATAGGCCATATTAAGCAAATTGTCCAGCCTGTAAAGAGAAGGAGGGTTCTGGGGTTAATGGTGGGCAGATGGTCGACTCACTCAATGGAACTAATGTTAAGTCCCTGCAGGAACTGCATGGCCCTCCTCACTCAAGAACAAACAAACCCATCTATAGTTGGTCCATTACACTGAGGAGCCCCACCAGAAAATGCTATCATCAGTTAATCAGTGAAGCTACAGTACAATCAGTATGCTCTGCACTCGCTCAGTCGGCCGCTGAGCTTCTTCGTAGGCCTCATCGTAGCCCTGCAATCGGGCATGTCGATATTACTGTAGGTGCGACCATTTAATTCCTACACAAGACTACAGCAGTGGACTGGTCACAGTTCAGGATTACAGTTGCACACATAACACTAAGGGCAGGCAGTATGTTGGCACAGCATTGCTCTAGGCTATACTAGTATGATAGCCTAGCCGCGATGCTACACAATTGCGAATCGTAATCTTGCATGTGGGTATCCATACAATTTATGACACCACATCGATGGTTTGATACGATGGAGGTAAATGAGAATTTATTTTCAGGTTCTGCGCCCCTTAATTTGTGTTAACTCGATTAAGAGAACACTTGAGATGGGAGGAAATGATCAAGAGTTCTGTCAGTGTAATGGTTTGGCATTTGAACGATGGCGAGCGAGAGAGGTGGCGATGGGAAAACACAAAAGCACAACTGAATGTTAAACTAGGCGTGAAATTGTGAATGCTGTCTTTGTGGCTGGGGTCAACCTGTTAAGTGCTAACAGGTCGGGTGGAATGGCAGCGTGTTAGTCAGAGGGTGTCCTCTGTCTAAAAGGGTTAGGTTTGGGGAGATGCTCTGCTTTCGTAATAATTTCAGCCTGCGAGCTACAGCCATTGCAGTCATCTGGGGTAAACTACTATTTGTGTGTTGTTTAAGAACCACGCAGGCTTTGTGTGTGTCTGTCTGTGAGCTGGGCTTCAGAAACCTGTGGGCTGTATGAAGCGTTGGCCCTCTTGGATGGATGCAGTCTGCTTGGTGACTCAATGACCTTCATTCCTCACTTGGGTCTGGCCTGTCTCATGTCTTATTAACTCCTCTGGCCTAATGGACAGGGGCGACGGCTTATTGAGCAACAGCTGGCCAGCGACGCCTCGTTCCTCTTGAAAACACTACAAACTCTCTGACTTTGACTTGACTGCCAGGGTTGTTTCTCCTTTTCTCTTGCTTCCTTGCAAAAACAGGAACTCACACAGGCACACAATCTTCTATGCAGAGTACATTTTAAAGAACGTTAAATTTCAATAATCTACATTTCAAGGCAACGTTATCACTGCCTTGAAATGTAGCCAATATATCACACACACACACATCCTGATTATTTAAGCAGTTGTGCAGGCTTGTAATAAATATTTTGCATATTAATAATAATAATCACAGTACTATTTGTATTAATCAGGTTAAATGAAATTTACTCTGCCTGTTAGAGATAACAGATTAGTAATCTTCTAATGAGGGACAATTTAACACCAGGATGCCAGGTAATTGTAGCTAATTCTCTTATAAATGAAAAACACTGCAGCATTGTACTAACCTGTGTTCAAAAATATTAATTTCACAAATTAATTTCAAGACATAATCTTCTGAGGGAACTGCTCAATTTTGTAAATAAATTGATAATGTGGTGACCTACATCGAAACCCCACACTGGAGGTAAATTACAGAACCTTTTCACAGTTTACACAGAGCTTCTGGGTAAACGATAGACCTGCTTATTGTTTGGCTTCATGGTGTGTCTGCACTGTAGCACTGTTCTCACTTAAAATTACCAAGCAGTACAAAAGCAGCCCTAAAACAAAGAACAAAAGTGGAGAAAAGGATATACGGAATCATTAAAACAGTAATTAGCTCATTACGTGGGGAGGGAACGAGCAGCCTGCTTTGTGGGTAAATGAGTCAATTGGAGAGGATGCTCAGAGGAGAGGCGCTCCAGGCTCGGGAGCATGAAGACATCTGCTGGCCGATGGGCCGTTGGGCCACAACAAAACAACCTGCTGCTAACACACTCTCTCACTCTCCTTTCTCTCTCAAACATGTACGAATGCACACTGATGCAAGCTCGCCACGCAAACACTCTGCCAGCTTTTCACGCTGCCTCTCCAAGCTGGATGCAAACAATAGGGCTTTTGTGCTGTCTGTCAATGCATGTTAATGGTGGAATGGGCGTTTTTGTCTTTTCTTTTTTGAAACAAAAATCTGTTCAATTAAAATTGGCTCCTGCCCTGGATATAATAAGGCTAATTTGCTAATTAGTACCATTAGTTAACGACAGAGGATCGGAAGCAAGCGGGGATCTAGGGCTTCGCGTATTGTGCTTGAGTCGATTATGTTTGCCGTCTTGGAGAGGGACCGTACGAGCACATTACACATTAGCTTACGTTATGGCAGGCCCACGTGATTTACTCACACAGGACACATGTAATTATAGCTGCAGCAGGATTGTACTGTATTGTGCCAAGACGATTTTTAAAAACTTGAGTCTCCTAAACAGCAGCACATTCTTACTAGCTAAAACCACTTTATCGTCTATAGTGGATTTTATTTCCAGTGCTCGTTGCTAGGTGTACATAAAATGTGTCTAACTTCAAAAATAGTTAGAAGTAAGCAAAACAAGAGATTGGTTCTGAATAAATGCAGTTTTTATCCTTCTAGCCTTCTTAAATTCAGTTAAGAAAAATGGAAACCACACATATCAACCCCATTTATAACTTTTAAGTGTTACGGTTTTTAGCGAAGGGCTCGGGAGCAGAGAGCAGGAGCACAGGGACACGGTGAGGAAGTGTCCTGTGGTTGTGAGTTGTGATGAGAAGCGACAGCTCTCCTGCAGAGCCTGTAAATTGGCTTGGCGTATCACAGACACACAGCCACGCTACATCGCTCAGGTGTCACACCAGGGAAGCCGCTCCAGAAGAAAAATACCTTCCAAGCTCTGACTTTGATGGAGAGTAAACAGCACGACCGGCTTAGTGTTATTGAAAGAGAGGAAATTGTGTAAGCACATATTCTGTCTTCAATTCTGAAACATTCTTGTTGGATCTTATGATAGTGTGCTGTTTCTGTCTTCTTATTGGTTACTGAGGTGAAAGGTAACTTGAGCTTAAGGAGTATGCTCAAACTACCTCTGGGTGCCATAATATGATGATGTTTGGGTCTTTAATGACAGCATATGACTGGGTAGGATGCCACACAGTGTATGAACTACTGTATATTAACTTGGTGTTAAGATTACTGACCTGGGCAAAAACCTTTTTTTAAGACATGAAGATAACATTAATTTTTGGAAGCTGGAATGGGGTTCAAATTTAAATCCTGATATTCATTTTGTAATGATTTGTTTTAACTGCCCCTCTGCTGACTGGATTTAAGGCGTCAGCCTCTTGAATAATGTCAGCTTGTAATGCAGTCAGAGACTTGTGCAGTATTTATAGTATTTCATGTCTTGCTAATGTATAGGGGTGATAGCTTTCGGTCCAAAACAGCGGACAACATCGTGCAGAATGAGTGTCAAATCAAAGGACAAAAGCTAACAGTAAAAATGCATCTTTTTGTTTTATGAAAATTACGAGAAAAAAAAAGAAAGATATTCCTAATATGTGTTTTTGCCCAGGCCTGAATATGCTGGGAAGCATCGACACGATGGCAGCATGATGAAATGAGGGGAAACATGTAGTTGTGGATGACAGAACCCCACAGTCTCTTATGAACAGTTCCTCTCTGATCTGGGTGGACCCACGCAGAGCTCTCGCTGACTTACGGACACCTGCACCAGGTGCAAGGCTCGCACCTGTTGTTCAGAGGATGCTTTTGCCAAATGACTGTTCACAGGAGAGAAAGTGCAGCATTGTTGTAACACAGACCCTGGGATGACTCATGCTCTCTGAATATAAGTGTTACCATAGATATAGAAACACAGATATTGTGTTTGTGATTTGATGTGTGTCTGGGTAGTTCTCATGCTGGACCAGTCAGGATCTGCTAGTAAACACACTATAAAAATGACTTTATTCTGAACCCATTTTCATAAAATCTGCTTCTTAAGATGTGAGAAATGAAACATGATACTCGATATTGAATCACATTTAACATGTCCACATGTTACTCAAGCATGTGTAAAGTTGAAAAGAATGAAGCTTATCAAAGACAGGAAACCTCTGACTATTTCTCATCTTCTTCCACTTATTCAACTCAGGGTTGCAGCTATGAGGCAACAGACCTAACCACTGCATCAAAAAGCTCTAGAGCCCAAGTGTTCACAATTCTTTAGCATATATGTTACTGCAGTAACATACTCAGATGGTATTATAATTTAAGATTTTTAAGATTAACAATATTCGCAGCATTGTTTGTTTAATGGTAAGTGTCCAGCCTGTGGACATGGAGGAAGTGACTTGACATACTTATCTTGACTTAAGTGTGTAGAACAAAAAAATACCTTCCTACTTCATTAATAAAACAATTACAGAATTAAAAATTTAAAAACAGAGCAGACCAGTCGGCCTTATAGCACTCGCAAAAGCTGAGCGGACTGATATCAATAAGGGTGTTTTGAAAGTTAATTTTTGCTGGCTATACAGCAAACTGAATTTCATAAAATATATGCCCTTTCAGACATGTCAAACCACACTTAAGTTTCTAAATGTAGGGTAACACCTGATCCAGAGAGCAAGAATACTTACAACATCTGATAAAACACATTGCGAACAATCATTTTGGCGAAAGCCCGCAGTCCTCGGTTACACGGACATATAGCGGCTACATACAGCAATGGCCAATGAGGTATCTAACTTTCTTTAATGATGGACACTTGGTGCGTGTGTTTTCTCAAATCAGGCCTGTTGTTTGGAGTAGACATGTTTCCTACATTGAATGCACTGATTTTCACGTTGACCAAGAAAAATCTGTATGAAGTTTAAGACTGATAGCTGATCAGTAAACATTAAATCACATATATTTTAGTTTCAGATTATGCGATACACAAAGCACGGCTGTTTGTGAAGCTTTCTAGTAAATACTTTACTTGTTTTCCTTAATTTCTACATAAGCAGATGACATTCAACTTGAGATTCCCAACCTTGTGAGCAGATGGCCCAAACACGTTGTTGACTATATTATGTATCCAGTTTGTTTTCAATTTGCTACTTTAAAATATCTCTGAAAAAGAGCCTGGAAGGAGGAGGTGCCACTGGTTCTAGGAAGTATGTTTCAGTCTCTGAAATCCTGTTATTTTATTACTTTTTCTATTAATGCAGTTTTTTTTGTCAAATTAGATACAAAAGACTCTGCAACAATATCACAATGCTATTATGCTATAGCTATTACTTTAAATACGCTTTCTTTCTAAGGAATTGTGCTTTTCATCACTTTATAGCAGATGCCCGCTCTCTCAGCCTTCCAATTGTTTCAAAAATTTAACTGAAAGCGAATTAATGTGAGCTTTAAAATACATCATACATTTTTTTCAAGAGCGTGATCTTTAGATGACCACACGACGCAAGCATCGTAAGTTCATTCAAGGTTGTAGATAACTTCAAAACTTGTGTTCTTAGGTGGACACATTTGGATCCTTTTGGATTTTAATTAAAAAGGTATTTTATAATGCAGCTGTTGCTCTTTTGTACCTGGGAGCATCTTGTATCCGTCCTTAATAGTGTTCCAATAGTGACTCATGTAACATAATCACGTTAATTAAATGAGACTGGGAAATGGACTGAGAAAGACTTTTACTTTCAGAACCAGGCGCACCCGAAATGGCTCCTCACGTCACATCTTTGACAAAAAAAATCAGGCTGCTCATACTGGCTGTTCAAGGACAACCTACCGTCTGCAAGGCTGCTTTCAAAATTACTGAGCAGTGGACAAGCCACTCCACTTCAACTGGGAATTTTCCTGGGCTCGTCAAATTTATATTGAAAGATTTAATACTGGGTCAGCGCCAAAGGTTTGGAAACTCTGCATTATACACATCACATATAGAGATATAAGTAACGATTGTGTCTAAACTGCCTAAAACCTTGCCCTCCCCACCTTCTCCTCCCCCGTCCTCCTGCCCCTGTACTCACCTGAACCTCTGAGCCTGGTGGTGAAGGGGGCCAGGGTATCGGCGATTGGGGGACTGGTAGAGTTGTGACAGAAGAGCTTGGCTGGTCTTCTGGCTGGGGTTGTTGGCGAATTTGACCGTTATTGGCTCGGCAGCACCTGATGGCTTCTGGCCATTCAGGCCCTTGATGGCCTCCTCAGCCTCTATCCTCTTATCAAAGCGGATGAAGCCAACACCTCTGGAGCCACCTGCGGGGCCAGCAGATCAGAAACAAACAGGGGCCCCTTTTACTTTACAGGTATCAGACAGAAGGTTTACTGTCTATATGTTTAAAAGATGTGTGCGCTGTTTTCTGATTAGCACTCTTACTTTTGCACATGATAAGTACTCCTATTTAAAGATCCCACACAAACAAACAATGACATCATGCTTCACAATGTAAAAGAGACAAAAAAAGTAATAAACTGTCAATTATTTTTAATGCAAATGGCTTTGTGCTCTAACAGTAACACAAATACACGCATACCTACACACACACACCAGCTACACACACTGTGGCACCTACCCAGAGTGTGTTTAAAGCCACAAAGTCAAGTCTTTTCTTACGCTCATTCCAGTCGCAGTCACCCCTGCACGCCCTCCTCATGCATTGTTCTCAGTGACATTTGAGCTGTTTCCGTGGCGATAATTTTGACTGCCACCTGATAGGAACATTTAGGGAAGCTCCCCGGTGGGTCCTTTACTGGTGCATTGTGCGCACTAATAAGTGTGCATCTCTATACGTGTACATGTACATGCGTATATGTGTACATATGTGTATCTATTAACGGATGCTGTGCCTTGTTTTAATGAGGCTGCCTGGATGGCCCAGAGGATGCTCGCGCAGTGACAGCAGCACTCTGCCGAAGAGACTATTTACATAATACTGTGTGCACACAGGCATGTCTATGTGACTGAGGCTGAATAAAAGAGAGGAAGTAAGGAAGAGGGGAATGTTGTGTACGAGCATCATTGTGTGCAGTCTCTCACACACTTAAAAGGCACTCCTTATTGTTATTCCACATTTTGTTCATGCCAGCCCGCTACTTCCTGTTGGCTCGTCTCATGGTACTCGCTCCCCTGAATTCTCATTCTGTTAAGCACCTTGACCATCTCACTCCTTTTGTTCTTTTCTTTTCTCCAAAGACGAGCACCAGAAGGTTATTTACTTTCCAGCCGAGCAGAAAGATAAAAACGCTCTATGAAAGCAAACCGTTCATTAAAAATTACTTATCTTCTAATAAGGTGAAGTCCAGTTTAAACATTTAAACCGATACCTAAATGTGACTGTACTCTGGATTTACAGCATTGTGGTTTTACCTTTTTGCTATCTCTCTGTTTTTATTTTTCTTCAGGTAACTGATTTGCATATTCTCTGCAATTTTCTTACCTCTTTCAAATACCGCGCTGGAAGTATTTTCTTAACTGTCACCACAACAAAAGGAGCTCAATTACTGCAAACTGTGGTGATCAGTGTCCTCTCGCAGCAGCAGAAACATGACTTGTGAACGAATGGCAATATAAAAATAATTTTCAAAACTAATTTTCTCTCTGTAGTCTAACATAATTTGTTTACTTTTTTCTAAAAAGTTTTTTAAAAAACTATATAAGCGACAACTTTCTGACTTTGCAACTTTTACACAAAGAAACCTCTTACCTCAGAGTCTTTACCGAACAAAAAGCACAGCGGAGCTCAGATTTGAACCACAACATTTTCCTTATGTCTGGTGGATGAACTCATTAACTCTTACTTCATAAAAATTGTTGTTTTTTTTATTCGAATTTTTTTTAACCTTTCTACCTCACTCTCCCCAGACAGCCTTTCACAAATTCTCTTCCCTTATTTCCTTTTGTGCCAACTCTGTACCCCCATATTTTAATTAGCTTGATAGAAGCAGGAAAACGAGCAATTCTAGTGGGATGTACATAGTGTAAACAACAGCCTCTGCTGTTCCTACAGCTTTCTTTGCATATTACAGTTGTTTTTATGCATATGTTGTGTGAAAAGTCAGGAACAGTGCGTTTGTTTCTGAGGTACAGTAAATAACAGTTTTTTGCAAATGGACGCTGGGCATGTAAATGTCCCCAGTGTCTTACTTTACTTTGATAACTGCAATAACCCTACTTTTCTATAAGGCACTTGGCAACTCCGAGAGTCTTGCTCAAGGGCACCTCAGCGGTAGTTAAGAAAGACGAGAGCACTGCTCATTCACTTCCTCCACTGAGATGAGAGCAGAAGAGAGGACTCTATTCGTCCTTTAATCCTCACACTTGTTTGGCCTTGAGCTCCTTCTAAGCCGGTTCTTGCTGGAGGGCCTCCAGACAAACGCTTGGCATACAGATGAAGGCCCGACACAAACACACAAACACCCATTCACGTGTGCACGCACATACTTATGTGATGACTTGAAGAGGTGCTATTAAGAATGAAGTGCGGAAAGAGGACTGGAGGTGTCCATGACCACTTTCGATGGAGCGTGACCAAACGCGCAGTGTTTATATGACAGCGAGACAGAGAAAAGACTTGTGTGTGTGTGTGTATTCTGTTGTTTGTTTTAAGTATGCACCAGCTACTCTTGTCCTTGAGGTTGCACAGTGGCATTGTAAGTAGGTGAGAAAGGTCAGTTGGCAGGAAACCTCATCACCCATAATTTTACCAAGCAAAATGTTGCAAGTGTGCACATGCTGTACTTGTGCCTGTTTGTGTCTGTTGGCTCTGTTCAGTCAAAAATGCTCAAAGATCATGTAGTGAAACACAATGAATGGGTTTCGCCACAGTCACAGCAACATTAAAGACAAGCCTTAAAATTCAGAGTTCTCATAATTTCTCAATGCGTCTAATACTGAACGTACTGCCGTGTCATGAAGTTCACCCAACATCCCATTGGGGTGTCAAATATATATGTGAAATGTGTTCTGAATCCAATTACTGTTGGAGTAAGACAGCCTTCACTTCAACATCTGTTAGATCTCCACCGCCTTGTGAAATGATAAGGATTACATTTCTCTGATTTCCTTATTTCAGAAAATGTAATTAAAAATACCCAAAGTCTCTCGGCAGCTTTCAACCTTCCTACCCTGACTGTGACACAGAGCCCCGAGCCCATTTCTTCCAGGGTTTGTGTCACAAATATATAATAAAGCACTGAGCATTTTTCTAAACGAGCAGAGCTCTTCAGTTTTTAGAAAGTGTTACTCAGTGAGGACTAAAAGATTGTAATTGTTGGGGATTATATTCAGCAATGGATTAATACTTGCTGGAAAGCTAGTTAGTACTTACTGCAGCAGTATGGTGCATTTAGGATTTGGTCAAAATAAACTACAACGCCCGTGTTTATGATAGGAAAGAAAGACGTTCCAATCAAACAGCGCGGATCGTTAAAATGTTAACTTTTGTAGAGAAAAATGGCGAACAAACTACATATGCTGATTGTACAGATAATACGTAGCAGCATTGTTTGTTCACCGGTTTTGCTCCTTGGTAAAAATTGGTAGAATATAACGAGCCTTGAAAAACAATGCAGGTATTTTTAAGAAAGATAAAAACAGCTTCTTAAATCCATGCAGCTGTTCTGTTTTTACCACTCTGTCATGCCATATTAATGTAATAAACCTTGAGAAAAGGTTTATTTGTCTCCGGTTAAACAGAGTAACAAAAACAACCTCGCAATCTATGAAGCAAGCTGCCAGTCTACGAAGTCCAACCTAATGACTGTCCTTTCAACCAGCCCCAGAAGCCTAGGCCTACTTATCACCCACCAGCCAGCCATACAGGCAACATTAGAGCACAATGTACTTACTAAGGTACACCAATCGGTCTTTCTCACTCTCTCTCACCTCTTACTCTCTTTTTTTGCTCTCCCTCTCCTCCACAGTAATCAACAGAGGCTTATGTAACTCTCTCTACCTGTGCTTATCTCTCTCTAACACACACCGACAGGCACATTGGCTGCCTTACTAATAACACGCTGCCTCAGTCCGGGGAGGGGGAAACAGAAGGAGTGAGGATGGGGGATGAGAAGCGAGCGCTTGGGGTGGGGATGGGCAAGACCGGAATGAAAAGGAGAAAGGGAAAGAGGGGGGGATGAGAAGTAAGGAAGGAAAGGACAAAAGGAGAAAAGGTAATAGAGGAGAATGTTAGGAGGTGACAGTAAAAGGATGATGATGAAAGGAAACAGTGCTATTCTTGCTTGCTCCTTCCCAAACAAAGCCGCTCTGTCTCTAAAACCCACTATCATTTCCCCAAACACTGACTGACTGACAGAGAGAAATGACTGCTCCTCTGAGGGACCAGAAAAAAGTGAGGTGAGAAACCTGGCTGCTGGATAATGAAACACACACACATAGAATTTCTCTCTCTTTCTCTAGCTCTCTGTCTCTCACACACATCCATCTAGCACAATGTATTCTTGTAAGCGGGCCCACTCTGGCAGATGCATGCACCAGTGCTCGCATACATACGCAAAATTTTGTTGTTTTCCGGTGTTCTGTTTTGCCATCTCCCCTCCTTTTATTTTTATTTGATGTACAACTGTGTGCCAAGAGTATCAAATGATTAGAATTGCCTTTCCAAGAGATTTTTTAATATGGCAGAGATAGAAAGAAACTTCCTACTGGCTTCTAATTAGAGGCAGAAAAAAAAATGCAATGTCCTTGTTTTAAGTAGCATTAGTTTGCCTGGGTACAGATGGCATTTAAAAAAGCAGCGAGAAGAGAGGCTCAGAGACTTTGAAGAGTGGAGGTGCCCTGTGCTTTGGCCTCTGTCAGAGCAGAGCTCCAACCATCTGTCTGGTGTGTGCGTACGCATGTATTGATGTGCATATCTATATGTGGTTTTGTGTGCGTGCGTGTCGACTATCACACGCACTCGAAAGATTACAGGAAAAACAAACTCGAGGCAGAGAGATGTGAGATGATAGCGCGAGTCGAGGCTGCAGTCATCCCATCTACAGGAAGCAGCTCTCTGCTCATATCACCTTGACCGTTCTGTTCTCTGCTACCGGACAGACAGAGAACAGGGAATCAGTGTGGTGTCAGTCTGTAGAGGAACATTCATTATTCAAGTCAGTAGAGGAGAGAACATACTAACTGTGCAGAGAAAGGGCAGTTCCTTTGAGAAAAAAAAGGTATTGTTGTAATGCACAAGTATATAATGCAGGTATGAGAAGAACGAATAAAAAATGGGAACTAAGGAGTCGTCCTCCTCGCAAACGAGGCGCTGACTGGAAAGACAAGCAACACAATAAAGGAACTTTTACCCAATCTTGAGATGACAAGCCTGTTAAAGTAAGAGCATAAGCTGAAGTTTTGGCTGTAACTTAGAGTCAGAGCAAACTACAGAATATTGCTGAACCCCACAAATTAATATTTACATTTAAATCAAGACCAAAATTACAAGTTCAATCTAACTGCAGAGATGATGCCAGTAAAAAGCAAGTTTGTACTCTAGGTTACTTGATGGCTTTTATCACTCCCTACATCAACAACAGCTCTAAAAGCTTTTCTCCAGTTGACTAAATGCTTACAGCGATCTAATGGCAGCAGGGGAAATAAATAAATAAATAGAAATAGGCTGCGCTAAAGCGTTTTAAGCATATGCACCGCGAGTACCGTGTTTATATCACGAGCAACCAACTCCAGGCTGCTGCAGAGTAATTCCACGCATCACGTCTATAGCTCTGAAAACATAAAAACGTTCGGTTATGACCTTCTGGGAGCGCATTTTCAAAACGGTTGAGGCTGTCTGATCACAAATCGTGAGACAATAAAAATTAAATCTTTCTTGTTTCTCCTGTTGTTGTTTTTTTCTCTCTTTCTCTGATCTAAAAATGCCACATTACAGGGGGCAACAACTGTGCTCTTTCTGGCTTCCTTTCCAAAGTCACCGGCAAAAAGGGTGTTTTAGGTAAAACTAAAATGGCTGTGATTAAATTATAGTTTTGGCTGAACAGGTCCTGGTCTGTGCAGCATTACGCACAATGAACGTGGTCAGACTTTTAATACCTCCATAAACCTAATTTCAACTCTAGCATTGCATATTTGTGATGCTGCCTGTCGAAAAAAGCTTTTATACATTCTCAGTTTAATGCTTCTTTTTACTGCCTATCATACAACTTTCACTAAATATTACATATAATTTCATTGTGCGTGTAACATGCACCGATTAGTATCACAGGCAATCCCCATCACGAGTTATATGACGGGATTAATGCTTGCTACTTGTTACCATGGGAATCTTTTCTCCATTACCTCCTTCCATCCCACACGAAGGGAAATGTGGCATCAGCCTTTTTACAGTCGGTCCTTACACACAATGAGCAGCAATTCAGTTTCACATTAGGGCTGTCATTTGTAAATGGATCAATGGATCAATTGTATTTGCAGTCATTGATCAGGTAAGCATTGACCTCTGTGTGCATACAAGATGAAAACCTAGGAATAGCCAGCTATTGATCGATTGAAGATGTCTCTGATATTGCATGTGTTTCAGTTTGAGGCTAGCTCAAATCAGCTGTCAGAACATAAAATCACGGCCTGACCGCCTTCCCCGAAGGTTATACAAAAAGGCGGGAGGGGGAATCTGGCACTATGCGCGCTGATAAAGAGACAATATGCTTATCCATTCAGAAGAAATCGATAGACAGAGGAAGGGGGATGGCGGGGGAGAGATGGAGAGATACCCTTGTCGAGTCGATGTTGCGTTCGCGCCCTGAGTCTTTGGGGCAATTTGCCAGTTTTGGTGAATTTTGCTTCAGCTGCCTCTGTCCATGAATGATGCTAACGGTGATGATTTTAAAGTTCCTTCTTGTCTTCAAGAACAGAAGAGTGACTGCAGGGTGCATCCTGTTGATGAGGGGGGTCATTTACAGAACAGACTTCATGTTCCCAATTTAGCTGAGCAGGAGCTGGAGATCATCAGCCCATCTGCCGATGGTCACTGGAGAACATTCGTTACTTCAGCAGCTCTATGCAGCATTGCTGCTACTCTGTCTGTGATTTGCTCCTGTATAAAGCCTATGCAGTTTACATCAGCAGGGTAAGGGTGTGTTTCAAATCCATCCCCGATTTAGCACAAAGAGTGAATCACTGAGTGAATTGAATTTTAGATACCGATTAGGTCACTAATTCAATAAATATGGAAACGCTGATGATTCACTGTCGACCTGCACCGAGACTTCAAGGCGCTGTACTGTAATGATGCTCTATCAATATGCCCCTAAAGCCGGGAAGACTAAAGTTTTGAGGACTTTTTTTGATGTGTCACTGAGACACAACCAACAGTAGGACATCCTGCGGCTGGCTAACAGGACAGCGATCCACTAATTGAACCAAAAAGCAGTCTGACACCAAGCACAAATCTCTATGCCTCTCGCTCCTTCGCTGCCTTTCTGAGTCTCTCCTCTTTCTTGTTCTGTACTTACATTTTGGCAGTCACAGGAGAGTTTTAATTTGCAGCCCATTTCTCTCTTAATGGCAGTGAGTGTGTGGGTGGGTGTATGCGTATGCCTGTACAGTAACAGAGAGAAGAAAAAGATGAGTCAATGATGCCAGCATACTAGTCTCAGGGCCCTTCTAAAGTCCTCCATGTTTTTAATCACCAGCAACTCTAACATCTAATTAATCATTAACATTTCTCCTGCTGATCCTTAACCCTCTGGGGCCATCTTGAAGAACATCTCTCTCACACATAATCTTTGTGTCTGTGTGTGCATATATAGTACGTGTCTATTTCAATTGTGAGGCAGGTGGCCAGGGCAGTAGTTAGGATAGCAATTATTGTAAGTGAGGGTGTTCACAGACTAAAAAAACCCACCTCCTGCTCTCTGTGTGTGATGAGTGTGCTGACCAATATACCTTTTACACGAGTGCATGTGAGGATTGTTTTCCCAGTCTTCATTTACTGTACTATATTCATCTTGTACACGATGAGGATAAGCATAGCTTGTTTGCCTTAAATTGTCCGATTAGCTCTGATATTCTCTTCGAGACGAGCGATGTCAGTGTCGCCTTCTGTCAAACGCAACAGCCAGTTTTCCAGGCATCATTAAAAAAAGATTCAGTCTGGTGTCTAATTAGATTTTTTTTCATCCAATGTGTGAAAAAAGGGACTGTGTGCAGGAGAGAGGAATGGGATATTCCTCTAACTACTGTACTGAACAAACAGGGAAAAAAAGAACAAACTTTCTTACTTCTAAGGTTTTACAGGACATAATAAAACATCGAGTTCTCATCAGGACTTAGAGAATTAGGTAAATGCAACCTCGGGTGAACAAAAACACGGAACATATTACACCATGTCATTAATTACTGAGCAAAAATGCAGAAGAAGTACACTGCATGGTTCAATTTTTAGAACTACCTTTAGCAGCAATAATCCTCCTCTGTATGACGTTCTCAGTCTCTCACAGTGTTGTGGAGAACGTCTTTACATTATTTCAGTTCATTGCGGTTTGCAGGCATTTGTTCATGCACAGCCCTCTTAAAGTCCCGCCACAGCATTTCAATGAGGCTGAGACCTGCACTATCACAGTGCCACTGCTGCACCTCGATTCTTTTTTCTGGTGCACATTTGCTTTTGTTTTGGGGATCAGTGCCATGATGCATAACTCAATTTTGGCTGAGCTTTAGCTGTCGGACAGATGGCCTCACATTTGACTCTAGAATACTTTGTATACAGAGAAATACATGGTTAGCGACTGCAAAACAAGCCCAAATCATCACCCCTCTGAGCTAATTATTATGGCCAAACATCTCCAGGTTGGTCTTTTCTGTCTGAAGCACATTGCTCCAGACTTTCCGGTCTGGCAACAACTTCAAACGACCCATACTTGTTCAGTCTTTTCAAATTGCACTGCCGTGAACATTGAACATTTAACATGCTAACTGAGGTCTTTAAAGTCTGAGATGTGGCTCTTGGGTTTTTGCAGAGCATTGCATGCCCTGACCTTGGTGTGAATTTGCTGGAAGATTGGCAACTGTCTTGAATGTTTTCCACTTATGAATAATTTTTCTCACTTTATAATGATGAACTTTGGCTGGTT
This sequence comes from Etia nguti, assembly GCA_015106755.1. Classification (NCBI taxonomy): domain Eukaryota; kingdom Metazoa; phylum Chordata; class Actinopteri; order Cichliformes; family Cichlidae; genus Etia; species Etia nguti. The sequence goes on from VUQG01044546.1 coordinate 98,153, forward strand.
TGGAAAAGCTCTAACAACACTTTGCAGATGGTCAGCAACAATCGCTTCTCTAAGATCATCGCTAATGTTTTTCCTTCTTGGCATTGTACTAACACACACTTGAATGCTCCAGACCAGCAAACTGCCAAAACTGCTACTTTTATAGAGGTGCTCACACTTGCTGATGACAAATTAATCAAGTGCATTTGATTAGCAGCACCTGTCTGTTACTTGCCCGCTAAGTGTGCACTTAGTTTTTCACTCTGCTTTTGCATCTAGTCTTTGTTAACTAAATGTATTATCCTATATTTTGTAGTTCATCTGACGTTGTATTTATCTTATTTTAGGCACTGCTGTTGACTACAGTAATCATTATGTCCTGATATGTAAAACCTTAAATTTAGTGTTTTATAGTGTTTTCTTTTTTGACTGTTGCAGCATTACATTTGAACACGCTAAGCGGTCAACTTTTAAACTGATCCTGTGCTAGACAAGAATCAGTACAGTTATTAATTTAGCCTCTTGTGAACCTAGCCTCCAGCGAATGCACTGAGAGTTATTTTGATGATGGCATGTGGCCTTAGCATCAAATCTAAAAATCAAAAACACACATTTGGCTGTTACTAAGCAGATGTCGCCTTGCTGTGTAGCTGTGTGGTGTTTTACAGAGACTCCCCTGGGTTTAAGTTGGATGGTGGTGTGACAGGTCTGTTAGCTAAGAGATGGGCAGGAGATTTGCCCCATCATCTAAAAGTTTATGGATAAGGCAGTGAATCTCTAACTTCCGTTTCCATCCTCATAGTGTTTTCTCTGCTTCCTCTCACTTCACATTTCCTTTCCTACCCTGTCTCTGCTCATCCTCTTTTTTTCTGCCTCTTCCGTCCTCATCTGCACTTTCTCATTCTACTTTTCTCCGATCCTTTGTGTTCACTTCCTCTGCTTTCCCCTCTCCTCCTGTGCTCAGTGCATACAGACAGGCGTGGACTTCACTGCCAGCAGTGATTTATTCTGCTTAGGCAAATGAGTGTGGCTTACAGCATGCTGCTCCCTTTCTGCTTCATCAGTACACATTGCATATAACACTGGAGCAGGTTGGAGCCTGTAGGCACACACACACACACATCCTGAAATGGATCTAAGAGAAATGCTGGAGGGGTTCTTCTGCAATACAATGGGGTGATGTGATTCATTCCTGCGTTCTGGATGTAGTGGAATGTGTAACTGAGCATGAGACTATGCAATTCATGCCCTCATGTAATTATTGTTTTTGCTGTGGCATCCCGAGCAGGGGTCACATGCAGAAAAATTACCTCTTAAGGTCCCTTACTCACTAGAGCTGGAAGTACGACTGAGATCAAAATATTTTTCAGACATTTGCACATCATAATATGACTCACATTACTTTAAATTAACAGTTTCTTACTAATTTGAGCTGCATGACAACATTTTTCACTTGTACTAAAGAATTATTTTTTGAACTCCTGTAGTTGGAATTTTTGTTGAATTTGTTAAATTAAAAAAAAACGATGACAGATGTCATCGTGTTTGGGAACAGCTGTAGAAAAAGATTCTTCTGTCAAGATTTTATTTATTTATTTATTGATTTATTTTATTCTGTCAAGATTTCTGTGACTCTCTCACAAGTTCTTTACTTACACAACTTCTACGGCCAAAAGTGTTTTGGGCACCTGCACTACTTTTTTTTATGAACATAAAGAAGCGCAAAATGCAAATTAATAAATGCTCTCTTCGGTCACATCAGTGCTATCATTGCATTGGTGTGTCAATCACAGGAAAACATGACAACACCAGCTTAACAAATGGCGAGAAGCTTCCTCGGGAAATTACATTATTATCTGAACGGTGCAGACTTACTGCACGGCACCTCATAACTGCAACCACAGGATTTCTATTCGATTTGTCCAGTGGTGACTGAAATAAATAATGAAAAACATCGAGCTAAGCTATTTCAGTATTCCTGAATCTGGTCACACTGTCGAGTGAAATGTGACACAAAAATGTTTTTAGAATAAAGCACGAACGGTCGCTATTTTCGCTAAAAATAGAGAAGGCAATGACGAGGCAATGGGGAAATTCTGTACACTTCCACATAAACAAGAGAGTATCAATTTATAATGGGCCATGTTCATGTGTCTCGGTGTTAAAGCGAAAGGGAGAGGAGGTGCTGCCCCATGGATACCTGTGACCTGGTCGACAAGGATACGGGAGGTGATGATGCGTCCGTACTGGGAGAAGAGCTGCTCCAGCTCCTTCTGGGTCATGGTCTTGGGCAGGCCGCTCACATAGAGGTTAGCGTCACGGATGGAGGCTGAGCTGGGTCGCGCATATGACACCTGTGGGAAAAGAAACAAAGTGCAAGGGCTTTTATAAATAAACTAGAGCTTCGCTGCTTTATTACGCATAAAAATCATAAACAAGATTATAGCGTTGGAGGTGCGAGGCTTTTATGTGCGTGTGTGTTGTGGATGGGCAAGGATGCGGATCACTGGATCCACAGGGAGGAAAATGTGACTGTGTTTTCTGAGTACACCTTGCCTTGGGGATTATCATTGTTAGGAAAAGATTTAGCTGCTTAGAACACTGGAGAGATAACACTTCATGCCTCCCCCAGTCTTTGCAGAAGGAGATGGAAACTTTGCTCCCCTGAGTAGAAACCACAGGTGTTTTACTTTGAAAAGGCAGCTCTGGCAACCAGGAGAAGAGGATTCTGACTTTGTCCAATAAATAACTACAAGACAAAATCACGCTGCTGATGCTGTTCTGGGTGAAAATATGAATGAATGAAAAAGGCTAGAGCCAACGTGTTTTGGTGGCAGGCGTCAGTTTTCATTAGACTATTTAGTGAAAGCATTAGCATTCCCTAAAGATGCTAGTTGTGAATGTCATATCTAATTCCTGGAATTGAATAAATGTGCTGCGCAGCTCCCACCACAAGTTCTCCACCAGTGAACTTCAACACCATCTTCACTTGTAGACCCGCTGCGGTGAAAGTTGTGTAAATCCCATTACTACTGCTGCTGACTGGAGCAGCTTTCCCTTGCAGTACTTTCATTACCTCTGACATGTGGAGACATAAGTCATCAAATAAGGTTAAAGTCAGGCAAATATTGTGGATATACGCAGCCATATCCCTGAGCAACAGCATGGAAATCCTTCTGAACTCTTACAATGAGAGAATAAGATTGGGAACAACTGGCTTTCCCCATGTCTCACTTTTCTTTTGCACATCTTCGTCTTTAGCCTCTCTGCTCAGCTCCTCTGTCTTCCTCTTTCTCTCTGCATCTCTCTCCTTTCCGCTGCCTCTGCTTCCTTCCTCTTTCTGTCTCTCTTCCAGATTCTGCCTCTTTTTTCTGCTCCTCTTTTCTCCTCTGTACAGCTCTCCCTCATTTTCTCTCCTTGTCAGCCAACTCCAGATGTCTAATCCATCAACACCTCCTCAAGCTGTAAGCGCTATTGTGTACAAGTGTGGTGCGCTGCGTGTCTGACGCAGAAGTGGGTACGCGTGTGCAAGAAAGTTAGAAAAACTGTAAGTGTGAAGATTAAAGTGAGTATAAATGTGTCTCAGATTATGTGCATGCATGTCACTGTCAGCTCCCTTCACCTTTGCCTTTCTGCTTCCCCTCACACCTCGCTAGGAAAGCTGCGTCGCAGCCATTGCTGACAAAATCTGAGGTGTCATGGTGGAGGAAACGGCGGCAGCGAAACCCACTCGAAGACGCTTCGCAGAGACACATTGCCCGAGAGCATGTGAATCTCTGGGCCAAGCGTTTCCTTGGTAGTGTAGTGGCAGAGAGTGGGAAGGGTGTGACATGAAAGAGCGACAAACTTAATTTTAGAATTACCGCGCTGCCTTTTAATTTACCTTGTTACCTTTAGGGTTTTTCAGTCTGTTGTAGAGAGAGAAAGCAGGGAAAGAGAGTAGTGGGAGGGAGGAAATGAAGTGTGAAAAAGAGATAGTGCTAGACAGAGATGCAGGGTTGTCTTCTGTCATTATGAAGGCCGCCTTTATCTCACAAACCACTTGAGGCAACCTCTTGTGTCATGAGAGTGTGAGAGTGAAAATCTGTGAACTCAAACTGCTATAATAGAAGACTTCACAAATTACACACTGTGTAAACAAAATTCAACTTCTACCCATTTTTAAAAATTTGTAAAAAGCTTGTTTTTACTTAAAAGCACTCCACACTGTGTGAGATTCAAAAAGCATCTCTGATAAAAAACAAACAGGCGCGTTAGTCAGATTCAAACGCACGACTGTGGTTCATCCTCTGCTACTCAACTGTGAGTCTACATGGCAAATTGTCTGTTGCAGTACGAATAATCCAAATCATATTGAATATTTTCAGCTTTCCTCGATGTTCTATTGTTTAACTGCATTTCTCAATTTGGAAAAAAATGCCTCTATCAGAATATTATGAATGTTGTGCAAACACAATATTCAGCTTGCAGTATTTTTATTACTAGCAAACTGTAACTTGATTCGTCAGTTCGTCTTGTAAATTGTAGCCACAAGATGGCATTTGCATGCATTTTTAAAAGGCATGCAAATTCCTTTTAAAAATCTTTTAAAACATTTAAAGATCCTCTTACTTAACAAATGATTTGAATATTTATTACTACTTTTGTACAAAAACAGCGCTGGAGGAACCTTAAAAAGAGCTAACACGCAACAAAGCTAGGGAGGGAAAAAAGTAAGTGGAATGAAGTGAAAGAAATAAAGGATTTACAATAAAGTAATAACTCAAAAACAAGCAGTTTAGCAGCTGTTTGGACTAGCTGATACTGAAAGCCACTTTGAGGGGCGGTGCTCCTCTAATGGGGATTTGTGCAGTCACACACACAGGCATGTACAGTCTCTGGTTTTTAGGTAGTCATGTCTCAGAGAGCTCTGCTATGAGGAAACTACAGGTTATGTGGAACACACACAAAAATACAGACATGGACACATCAACCTGTAAACATCTGATCTTTGTATGTATACATATATATATATATATTCACTAATACAACACATTTACTCTATAAAACATACATTTTAGACATCACGTACAAACTATATGTGAGGCTCTTTTTTTTCTTTTTATTCGATACCAAGCCAGACAGTTTATGCTGTCCAGGGAATGAAGGGATTCCCCGTGGGATTCCCTATTTGCAAACAGGCTAATCCCATCCTATTAGATTAGATTAGACTAGATTAGATCGGATGATAGAAAGAAAGAATCCAGGGATTACCACAGAGCAACAGATTACTGCCCAGCTTAAAACAACATATCAGCAGGCACAGGGGATGACGGCAGGGGATATGAGGGGAGAAAATTAGATTAACAGGAAGACTGATATGCTGTAAAACATCTGCTCAAACTATTACTTGTGAGGGTTCTTTAAAATGTGTTTGGAGGAAGGACAGTGCAGTACTGAGGCTGATGTTACTGCTGTGACAACCACCAGCGAGCCTGCAGATTAGTCATGCCATTTAGAATGCAATAACAGAGCCCTCAATTATTTTGGACAATATGATGATTGATGTGTTTCTTCCCTTTTATTCAGAGATATCTATAATTTCACCTTTACATTTTGACATTTAAAAAGCAATTAGCATATCAACCATAGTCACAAGCTTTTTTTTAATGTGTCTCTTTGATTTAGATGGTCTTTTTCATTTCTGACGCTCATTGATGATAATCCCATCTCACACTCCAGCACATCCGCTAACAGCATCACTAACTAAAAGGGCTCTCAGAAATTAGAAGGCAGTCTTATAATTTAAGTTTAACACGACCTCCACAACTTTAAATTACTGAAATCTTTTTGTCCAAAGAAGACTTTTCTTACTTTTATTGCTTGTCTGGTCGTTATGTAACAGACTGCGTCACAGGCATGCATGGTGTTGATTTACCTTGATTGTTTTGGTCTGAAGTCTGAGTCCATTTAACGTGTTGATGGCTTTCTCTGCATCCTTTGGATCAATGTAGTTGACAAAACCGTAGCCCAGACTCTGTCCTGAAATGCCAAAAAGAAAAGAAGCATTTTAAAATGTGTTTCAGGTAAGGCCTTGCTTTTTCAGCAAGACAATGCCAAACTGCAGGATGGTCATACTAATATATGAGTTCAGGTGCTATACAGTTTTGTATATAAGGCTGCCTTCCTATAAATGTTCCCTGCTTGCAATGAAACATGCTGGTCAGTATCCTCTTCGTCCACATGGTTTCTTGTTGCTTTCTGTTCCATTTGCCTGGACTGAATTTGGCGAAAGAGCTTTTGTCCATTCAGCACCCTCGGCTTGGAACGAACTGCAGAACGACTGGAAAATGACTGAATTCATTTCATTAAGTGCTTTTAAACCTAAACTAAGAATCCTTGAGGCAAAGTCCATAACATGCAACTGTTTCAATTAGATTGTTTGTCATTTTAACTGAATTTTATCTTTCTTTTCTTTTCTTTTTCATTTATTTTTGCATGTGTGTTGTTGCTGCCTGTGTTTAATTGAGTAATTTTTGTAGCTGTGAGACACTCGCTGCTGCCTATCTTGGCCAGGTCTCCCTTGAAAAAGAGGTTTTTAATCTTAATGGGATCTTCCTGGTTAAATAAAGGTTAAATAAAAAAATTAAATAAAAAATAAACAGGCCTCAGCATCTAGACACACACCCACATAGGACACATTATGAAACATAACATTAGAGAAAGGTGGAAGTGATGTCAACACAGTTGCCCAAACTGACAAATTAATTAAAGGAGTTTAAATGACCTGTAATTGTTTGTGTTTTTTAAAATTTAAATTTTGTTTTTTTAGAAATGAAGTCGTTTTAAAAATGAGCTTTATTTTGATTGTGCATTGAAATAGCAGACTTATTTGAATTGAGTTGTTGTGGTGCTTTTCTTTGGAACGAGCCGCCTGCTAACCTGAGATCAATTGCATCTGTGCCTACCTTCAAAAACAGACCCAAAAGCTTTTTATTCACACATGCTTACACGTACTAGCTGTTTTTTTTAATTTAATTTACCGGTTTTCATTGGCTTAATGCATTTTGGTTTTTATCTTCAGTGTTGAGCACGCTGAGTTTAGATATAATGCTACATGAACAAAAATGCCATTATCCTGACCATCACTGCCATGATCCCGGGTGTCTCCTGAAACAAAATAAGTGAAATGAAATCTAATCGGTAGACGCCACTTTTGACAACATGCATCTGCGCCTGGAAAATCCTTCACAACATACATGTGCCGTCATTACTGCCGACAAGATCAAAGCGACTCCTGCCTGGAGCACCGCGAGTTTTGATGTGACTTTTTTTGTCACGTGAAGGCTGCTTTGTTGCAACGGCTGCTCAGATTTGTGCTCTAAAACATTTAATGAGTGAGACATTGTCTCTCTATATGAAAATAAACGCATAATAAACACACTGAATACCTAAAAAAAAATTGGTAGTTAATTCTGGTGTAATAATGCACACAACAAACAAACAGGAAAGAAACCTATGTGTTACTTCATGTCAGAACAGTCTTACGTGGTGTGTTACGCTCTTATTGTTGCACTTCTCATTATTTTTTTTTTATTGTACTCGTGTTCTTGAGCTCGAGGGAATTTAAAGCACCGAAGCATCCATTTGAAGTTACTCCAAATATATGTGTCAACTAGTGAATGCCTAAAATATAATGCGATAAATGTTACTCAAATTCTCTCTGAATTATGACAGTGAAACTCAGCCTAAGCAAATAAAGTATCATAGAAGCTACAAACAACATATTTGTTACTGTCTTTTCAGCTGTGCAAAACGAGAGGAAAAATACCACCCCCACTTCCCTCTAAGCTCAAAGTGTCTTAGACAGCAGACTCCCTTTGAGAGTGAAGCAGGCCTGACATCTCCCAGTGTTTCCCCAACAGATCAAGCCTTTCAACGCGCTTAGGACTTTAAGCGGACGCCTCTAGCCGTCGGGGCGTTCAGTCGGCTAGTTTTCCACAAACAGCCCCTACCCACTAACGCCACACACAAGCACAAAGAATCCCAGGCAGTTTAAGAAGAGCGGCATGCACATATTCATGCTAATGGGAACAGACAGCGGTTAGTCAGAGACAAAGTGAATCACAAAATATGGAGCATGGCTGTTTCACAAAATAAATACATTTGGGCTATGGATATCACGGCGCAGAACAGCTCAGAAGCAAGCAGTGTAAGGGCCAGGAGGGACTTGTAGTCCTAACATCAAACAGCTGATGATTTTCTCTTCTTCTCTCCTCTCCTCCCTCTTCTCCTCCGGATTAACTGTGGATTATCAGACACTCTATTGTTAATTAAAAACCTGCCATCCTGGGGAGACTACTGCTATTTATAACTAACCATCCTCTTCTCGCTCTCTTCTTCCTCTCTGACTCTCAGCTGACATCAGGTGGCAACTTAAGAAAATTAAGCATAGCTGGGAAATTATTTTTGGGGCTTCTAATGTTTTATTAAATAGTGTACACAAGAGACCATGTATAATGAAGTGAAAGAGAACATTTGGCAAAAGTAATTAACTGAATGAATTAAAATAAAGCATACCAAAATTGCCCATAAACTGTATTCTAAATAACACAGTAGTGTCTCCAATAACGACTGCTCATATGTGCATCAATTCAGTTTACAGTGAAATTCCAGATGGGTACAGTTAAGTGCCTGCTACGGAGATCACTCTTCTGTGGTGTTTGCTACCTCTCTCGCTCACTTTCCCAGCACCTTCCTCACCCCTCTTCCTCATCTTCAACAAGAAATGTTGAGGTTCGACAAGCACAGCCACCAGAAGGTGCTGGCAAAGAGCCCTCGTGCAGCGCCATTGAGATGGGCCGGCTGTTTGAGTCATCCAGTCAGACAAATGGGGCCAAACTGGCAAGCATGGATGCTACCGCTGCGAGGGGGGGGCGGGCAGTCACAGTGTAGGAGGTGTGCGTGCATGCGTGTGTGCACAAGTTGGTATGGAAATATGGGTAAGCACACATGTGAGTGAGTAATAGATGACACTTTTACAACAAACCCACCACTATATTTACTTTGATTACACCTCTAAAGACTGTGGTTTTCAGCAGCTGCTACTATATGTAAATGATATTTGCGTGTGTTTGCATTTTAATTGGGTGTGTATGTTGTATACGAGCTCAGGCTGGTGTTGGCATATCCTCCCGCCCCCACTCGCGTCTTCACTCCTTCTTTGGCAAGGCTAAGGGCCTCTGAGGCCGGAAGGAAGAGGGTGGGAACGAGGCTCACTGGCTGGCATCTTTCCCCAGGTGAACAAGGAAAGGAGGGTAGACAGAGGGAGACATCTGCCTGCAGCATCAGAAAATCTCCAGGAGGGGATTCCACCCACCGTTTCCAGCTTGCTAAGGAGCAGCTAACAGCAGGGAGCTGCCGGCAAACTGCCTGGCTGCCTGGAATTTGCACGGATGGGCAGAAGATGCAATGCCAGTGCACCGCACTGGCAGATGTACATACATGTGCACACATCTAAATGTATAATCGCTCAATCACCACAAACAAACACAGGCAGTGAAGTACGACTTCACACCAGAACAGTAATAAGTGGAGTGGTGGGTGGCTAGCGAGTAAGCGCACCATTGCTGTTGCATTTTCTTAGTTTTTCGGGTAATGTTAGCACTGAAAAAAAATCTCAATCCTCTGCAGTCAATATGCATGCAGAACCATGCAATAAATAAAAAGGTATAGTGTGAGCAGTTCCATCTGTAACCTGCAGTACGATACACATGCAGAAGCAACGCACCGTGCAGCTGGTTTTCAGCCTGTTGCAGCACCTACCGTGTACACCTCAACACTGCTCAGCAGATCAGCACTGCATGCTGCTTACATTTGGATCACAGCATCTGCCTCAACGCCTTGACATTAAAAACGGCCGAGGAACAGCTAACTTACTTCAGCCGAGATAGGTTTAAGATGGTTAAACCACAAAAAATATCACAACAAAGTAAAGCTAACACAGAGATGATTCTTGTAAAACTCTAGCCACATATTTCCATATTGGCAAAGATTGTGCCTGTTGCCACTTTTCTTCTAGTTATGTCATTAAAGTTCTTCTTCACTGCTGCTAAACACCAATAATGCTCTAAAAAAATTCAGCTTAATGTTATGAAAATGTGGTTAAACGGTTTAGAATAAACGTATGAGACATTTAAATTTATTTCGAGTAACAACTTCCAGAGAAAAGTCTGAAAACTTAAGAGATATTTGATAGGCACAAACTTTTTATACTGCAGGAAAATTACATAATCAGTGCATCTAAAGGGAAAATAGAGAAGCTATTAAAGTGGCATGATGAATAGCTTCTATCATGGTTGTAGCTAACAGGAAAATCTGCCTTCTGTTGATCAATTTGCTTAATAGATACACTGACTTATATATTTTAAATGTCAATTAAAACCAAGAACCCAAATGGTGCATTGGTCTTCATAATGGCCTTTTAATGAGGTAAGATATATACTCGCCTTTGATTTGTCAGCTGCTCACACTGCCATTTGTGCAAATTCTCCAGCACTTCTAACGACTTAAGAAAATGCTTAGCAGCAATAAAAAGAGGCTTCTTAATAAAAATTATGTAAATTTAATAATGGGAAGTCCCAGAATAGCACATGTGTAATATATAAAATCAAGGAATCCAAGTTGTTAATGGTATTTATTGTCCATTTGCCAAAAGCTGTCATTACATACTGTATAAGCTCGGGTGCCCATGCAGTGCTTTATCATTTTGTGCCACGCGTCCACTTTCGCTAACAGTCTAACCACATAGGATGGGAGAGTGAAGGGGTGGGGGCTAATTTGAACCCACCTCCACTCTTTTGGTAGACCTTTTTGTGCAATCTGACATAAATTGTATAGGAAGGTGGGCATGTTTTTCAGTGGTAAAAAATCACAGCTATTTCTAGTGAGGAGCTCTTTGGTGTGTTGGCGAGGAGTTATGACTAAGCCATTATTTGTTTCCTGAGGAGCAGCAGGTTGCCCAATGTGTGAGATGAGAAAATGACTGTGCTTCGAGCGGGTGTCCTGCCTGCTGGCACCGCTATGTAATTTCACCTCTCCTTTCCCCTGTTCGTGCGCATACATATGTACACACCAGAAGATGCAAGTGTGAAAGCGCACTACCTATGCAAAATTACATACAAGTACCTAGATATAGTACGTGATGGGCACACACCAAAGACAAGTAGATGTTTCAGTGAATGTAAAGCTATATAATCAAGTTGGACAAAAAGGTATCTCACAAATGACATTGTGAGATACACCGCATGGTGCACAATTATTTGCTGTAAGATACAAACTCCTGTTATTATTTTCTGCCTTTTGTTCTATTATGTGACTAAGAGCCCTGAACTGCAGACATGAAAGCATCTTCATCATCATCTCCTGCTATCATCAGGCAAACGCACTATACTCTTTGATGTGAAGTGGACGCTACCGAAGGAAACGCACAGCTGTATGAACTTTCTATTTTACAGTGTATCTGTGGTCTATTGTTCCCCACAATATTCTCGGGAATAGTGCAGTTATTAATCAAAAAGTTCATCTGAACTGCTGACGCTGTGTTGTCAAAACGGATGCAAGTTGGAGCCGAACCAATTTGTAGAGCCAACGTGTTCAAATCCTATTTAATTCTTTATTTGTGCCTCCAGTTCTTTTGCAGTTTGTGACTTTCAGTGAAAATATTTTATGAAAACAGAAACTGAAAATCTAAATATTTTTACTGCGTCTGTGTGAAGGAACCCTTACAGCCTTTCTATACAAACACTGTTCCCACAGTTCCACTTGTGGACTACAGCTGAGTCATGGGAGGACAGAAGAATGAAAGAGGGCGAGGGGGATTTGCAGTGTGCGGGAATCATCAGAACTATGACGTTAACACACCTTGAGAGGACCGGCTCCCTCTCCACAGAAACTGGCAAATCTGTTCGGTCAGTCTTAAATTTCGAGACATTTTAAGATGAGGCCAAAGAACGAAAAAAACATTTCAATTTGTCAAACTAAATGTGTCACATTCGCTGCTTGCATCGTCTCTCATCGCTGACGTTTTGACCCTCGCTGCTGCAGCAACTTGAGGTAGTGCTATTTTTGATAGGCCAGCATTCCCCAACATTTTAAAAGGTGCCCTGTCACCAGCTTCATGTCAAAATACACTTCAGTTACCTTAAAGACTCTCAACTGCATAGGGCATGGGGAGGGGTTTGCAAAAGAATGATCACAAAGGGAACAAACGGCTGCCTTAGAGCAGTACAGTACGTGTATATCATGTGGCAACAGCCCATTTAAATAACTAAATTCATAAACAGAGCCACATCCCCCGCACACACGTATCTACTGTAGATCCCTCTCCCACTCACTCATTCAACACATCTTTTCCTCCTGGGTTGCCAAGGTAGCAGCCACTGTTGCAGTCAGGAAGCTCCCACTCTTAGCTCCCAAGGCCCTGCTTACACCAACACACACACAAACACACACATATACAGACACACGTAAACCACCCCCTCACGGTGGCTCCCAGAGCCTTGGGGCCAATGGACTGAAGCCTGAAGTGTGTGGGCTGGTTGGCTAGCTGCACAGCTGAGAAACAGGAGACGAGAAGCCCCCTTTAAGACTTGGATAACCCTGTTATGTCAGGATTGTAGAGCCCACCCAGCTGTACCTGCTCCTTCTGATACTGAACAGAGTCACACCCTACCAACAGTTTTGTGGCTCAAATTTGTGGCGACGAAACGATTGTCTGGGTATATCTCCTGCCTAATCACTCAAGACTGGGGGATTGGAGGGCAGGTTAACCAGCCTTGAGGCGCATTCAGCCTCTGGATCCGAAGCCGGCATAGGGGACAGTCACAACCTCTTTGTTCCATGTAAAGGGCACTCAAAGTGAAACGGGCAGGGACAGAGGCTGTTTGACGTGAGGGTCACAAGAGGAATGGTGCAGCCAGGCAAACTCAGGATGTCCAATTCTGGGTCCCAAGCAGGGGGCGGGAGGAGATCGAATGAGGGAGGGTGCTAAGATGGGGGAGACAGGACATTCTGGGACCTGGGACTCTGAAACTTTAATGTGTGTCTGCCTGCGTATGCACCTCTGAGCCTGGCAGCTCTCTTAATACCTGGCTTTGGAGATGTCAAATCCTTTTTTCATCTCTTTCCTTGTCAGCTTTGTTCACGCTATCTTCAGCCTTCAGCCCGGTTCAGGTTCAGATAAATGAAACCTGCATGTGGGATATAAAAACTACACCAGATCTCCCACAACATGATTTCAGTAAGGATTTGAAAAAGTGCGTAATGGTTTGTCACCACACGGAAAAACCTGCACTTGTGTGATTTAAGTTTTCTGGAAGTTATAAATGGCAAACAAAGAAATATCAGGTGTTTTGTTCCTATCACTCTTGTAGAAAAAAGCTTGGTTGAAAAACTGAAGTATGAAAATGATTAGCTTTGCCCCCGAGTATGTCATCAATGTATATATTTAAATATATAACCTGACGTTTATAAACTGAATATCTAATTTGGCTCCTTATGCAAGTTCAACCATTATGTCCTTGCAGATCGCGGTTAAAATGTATGTAACTAATGGAAGTGTGCTCCCCGGCTTCTGCATACAAAGCAAGCCAAATCCAACTAACCTTAAGTGGGTTTTGTTGGGCTTTTTTGCAACTACAATTCATGAAATGTACGCATCCTTATGTAAGAATTGATTTCAGTGCATAGTTCTCGAGCTGCTGTCTGTCAGAGGTGCTCCAGCTTGAACTACTCCACATCTGACATCACAGTCCATCTATTTTTCATGGCCAACATCTGCTTGGCTTGCTACATTGTCACTACGATTTGCATCAGCTCCCCCGATTCCATGTATAAAACCAACACATGGAAGGTGACTAGAGTAGTGCGCACAAAAGGCTTCAGTCAGTGTGCTTTTGGGATGTCTTCACAGGGTGCGATGTATTTCATCTGCACAAACACAAAGAAGCTTATTAAAGTTGAGGGGTTTACTGCGAAAACCTGAAAAATTCTGTGGCCGCATGGGAAAATAAAAACGGCACCACAGGCAGCCAGAACGGGGCCAACGACTATTTAAAGTAAAAGTAAAATATTTAATCTGTCCCCACAAAATAAGACTACCGAGCTCTTGGCTAGTGCAATAATTGGCACAAAATGAGGATGCAAAAAAATGGCTGCCTATAAAAGTATAACCCCACTGCAAACCCTACTCCCCTCCCTAATGCAATCAATTCTTGTTCCAGCATGAAAAGCTATTTTCTTCTTCTCCATGTCATGATGAAAACAAATGCATTCATTTCTCCGCCAGAAATGCAGCTGATGCAGAAAAATGATCCAGAACAATGCCTTACTGACAAGGATCAGTCAATTCCATTTCTTTCTGTGTGCATATGGCCGTGTGTAGATATTCGAGAGTGCTGATTCAGTGCACTGCAAGGTCCGCATGGATCTTTTCAAGCTATCCATAAAGGACCGTGTATCATTTTTTCCTATGTCTAAGAGGCAGAGCTTTCAGACGGTGAATAGAGTTTAAATAAATAGAAGAAACAGAAACTGGTGTAAGTGGAATCATTTATAGTGCCGAGTCTGAAAACCATTGTGGATGTGATATAAGCATTTCTATACGTTTCTGCTGCACAGAATTAACTGTAACAAGAACAACACGTTATATCTTTAAGAGCACAGAGCCAGGCAGGACATTTACAGGCGGAAGCCGAGCAGCTAGGTGCGTGTAAGCTACACTTAAATAAAAGATTAACCTGCATATCCCCTGTGTGTTACGAGAGCACCGGGTAGTTGTGCAAGCAGGCAAGCAGGTAGGCGTGCGGAGAGCAACAAAGACACCCAGAGGTGGCTTTTCTACCAGCTGAAGTCAGCCGGGGTGACAGACGGAGCAGAAGTGTCTACGCCTGCTCGCGCCTCACACCGTCATGCCGTCATTGGAGCTGACAGGAGCGAGTCCACAGGAAGCTGAGGTGACGCCGAGGACCTGTCTGTCTCATACCTCTGAGAGGTCCGAGTGCTCACACCTTGTCGGCGAGCACTCACAGGTTAGCTGAAATGCAAACACTGGTGGTGGGAAGCAGATGACACAAATGCTGATTAATCAAATAAAAACGAAACCAAAGAAAGACTCGTGGAAATCCTTAGTATTGGGCGAGAGTCGAGAAAAATTCTTTATTAATTCACGGACAAGTCAGTCCTCATCAGCCTATAAGCATTCTAGCCTGATCAAGACAGACTTATCCATGAATTATGGTATAAGGTCTTAATGCCTTATAGCCAGATGGAGACTGGTTTATCTATTAATTAATAAAAGGATTTTTTACATTTAATTCCTTTGGACTGGCAACAATACTGGAGGTTTTCATTAATAATAAACAGGAAGTCTCAATACTTTGTTTAATCTCTACTTGACCACTGAGCCTATCCTTTAAGAGTTTCTGACTGTTTAACATTTTCTTCCTTTTCATCCAGGACTGTAGCAATCTGCCTTTTTTTGAGAAATGTTTGCTTAAAGTGAATTTGAAATAGCTGATACAAATGTACCGAGGAATCTAACCACTCTTTCTTGTGTTATGAACACCAAATACACTGGAGGAATATTTCAATCTTGTAAGGATTAAATTTTTAAACTGTTATCCAAGTGCATTTCTGAATAATTCTGTGAATTTATTTAAATTCTTACACTTTGTTCTAGACTCGTGTTCGTGTTCCACATACTGAATATTAGAATATGAAGGCAGCAAGGCCTCGTAAGAGCCAAACTCTCATCAAGATAGACTGCTCTCAACTTTCAGTCAGAAGTTGATCTTTTTCTTTTCCTTAAAAGTATATGCAGATATTTATGACAGCTGAGAAAGGAGGGGTGCAGGGTACAGGTGTATATAAACCTAAAAAAGTGGTCTCTTAACTCTCCCACCCTCCCTCTCGAAAACCTGGCGTAGTCTGTTAATGATTTGGATGACTGTTAGAGAGCATGAAGCCTCTTGGCATTCCCTGCTGGAAGGGATCTGTACTTTGTTAGCCTAAAAGTTTGCACGAGAAAATTGCACCCATGGGAGAGCAAAACAGGCATCCACCGTGGGGGGGGGATACAGAGGGGAGGGTAGGATTTATTTATAACTCTTTTTTGCGTTGATGCTAAGTCATCACACAGATATTGTACTGCAAAGCAGAGAAGCAGAGCAAATGGTTTAGAAGTGAGCAAACAAACATTTCTACCTCTCTCACAGTCCTGCATTTAGGGCCCGAGTAGGTTTACGGCAATTTGGTTCGTTTTTAAACTCTCTGCAAATATCTGTTGTTAGCTCGGTTCCTCGCTGCTGCTCGGAAAATCACACTAAATCAGGTGGAGAGAGAATATGGTGATAGTGATGATGACAGCTTGTGGTATCCCGGCGTTATTTTTGTACACACCATCCTCCATTATCCTGGAGTATCTGACTCTCAGGCTCCATTTTGTGGCCCATTACGGCAGAAGAGGAAGATGGTCCTAAAGAGGAATCATACTTCAAAGAACGGGCAAGGAAGCGGCAGCGGTCGGGTCAGTGGCCGTCGCCGGTTCACTGTCAAAGCTGTCATTTCGACTGGCCTTTCAGTTGTACTTAATCTGTTACGGGGAGTCTAATTCTATGATTATATTTGCATACGTATCTGTGTATGTGTGTGTTTGCTCTCTTCCCTTTGCCTGCCGGCTTGCTATCCGAGAATGGCTTGGTGATCTCGACTGCCTGCCTAGTGCTCTTTAATGAGATTATCAGGAGAAGAGTGTCAGTAAGTAGGATCTAAAATGAAAGCCATTATGGAGCATTATCACAGAGCTCCGCCACCCCGGCCCCCCCGATCCATCTGCTGTACGGCCACCCACACAGCCACTACACCCAGATTACAGCCGTGATTAGCACCGCAAAGTGCTGCTTAATTTAAACACCTCTGGAGAACATGTGGCACTTTGCTGCATTGCTGATTCGCTGCGCTTGAACACACACACACACACACACACACACGTGCGCAGAGGGCAAAGATGGATTTCTCCTTATAGACAACGCATTCTCTCAAGTGCTCGAGTTATTTCGAGTGACGGCGGACCGAAAGCTTGTGTGCAACTCTGTGGTGTTCGTGTCATATTTGATTTCTTACAGGTGTGTACATTCAACACACAACTGACTGTTGCGTCTTCACCTACCTTTGATCTCGCAGCGTGCGAGCAGTGATGTAAGCTTTGTAATGTTTGTCTTTCTTAACAGCTACTATTGTTGTCACACTTTGTTGACAACAGCAAATATGAAGAAAGATTAAAGGAGCATATAGGAAAACTTAGACAATGTGAAAGTCAGAGGTGTGTTGAGAATTTACAGATGTGTGGTATACTTTGAGACCGGACTCCTTTCTCACTGACGCGTCCGGTTTAAATTTTCAGAAGAGAAAGCAAAGCCTTTTCAGCTCAGTCGCAGTGTAGTGACTCACCTTGTATTTCTTTGGAGTGTGTTTACATGGACACCAATATGCCCATTTAGTTTTTAACATGCATATTCAGAAACTGACATTTACTTGTTTATGCAGGTATATACCTGCATATGTGCAAAACAAACATACCATCCCAGTTGTTAAAACAGGATGCCATTTACATGCCAGTGACATTTACATGCAGCGACCTTCAGTTTTAATACCTGTGATCACTCTTTTCTGAAACTTTAAAATAACTTCACTGTGGTTATTAACCTGACTTGTTCCACTATAGAAATTGGTAAACCTGCATCCTGTAGCCTGACTACTTCAAACTTGAAAAGTTCAGAATTTCAGATACTTTCGGTGTTGCCGTTGTTTGTGTTTCTATTTACTTGGGGTCACTCGGCTGAAGCATCACGGGCACGGGTAGTCAGCAGTATGAAGAAGCAAAGATAACCATATTCACATGCACTGACAAAAAAAAAGGACTACTTAAATAACCAGGATACTTACGTCCATATAAACACACTCATCGAACTGCACAATGTCCTGATTTTCTCCTGATTTTTACTTGACTACATCACATATGTATTTTTATTTTGGTGAAACCCACTTTTAAGACTGACTGGGTACACCTCAAATTATAGTGCAAATTAGCGGGATCTTTTCCTAGTTTGTAAAACGTTAATATTTGGGAAACACAACCATCAGTATCCCAGTGCACCACAAACAAGTCTCAGTTTTGTACCTGTGATCTTATCGCGAACCAGCTTGCAGGATTCGATCTCGCCGATGCTACCGAAGAGGCTGCGGAACTCTTCCTGGGTCATGTTCTGGGGCAGGTAGTTGACAATGAGGTTTGTCTTGCTGTCGTCGTTTGTTGGGCCGGTCTGCATTGGCGAGGGGCAGCCACGGCTGTTGTTGGTTGGCCCATTGGCTGTGGTTCCTCCTCCACTGGGGCCATTTGTCACTGGAGCCTCCATGTTACTGATGATCTGGAGAAGGGAGGAAGAAGGAAGAAAAGGGGTACAACAGGAAAAGAACCACACAGAGAAAGGGTAGGAAGAGACAAAGAGATGTGGCCATCGTTAACAACATTTTCTTATTAAGTAGCTGCAACACTGTATGTATATTAAGCCTTACAAGACTCTGATGATTTTCCAAATGTTATCTTGAAAAATTACATTAAAAGTCTCAATGAAAAGAATAGTTATTTAAATGTTTTAAAAGAGCTTTGTGCATATTTTACTCTCATGTGCCAAGATACTGTACATCCTACTGCCTTTGCTGTCTGTAGGATGCAAAGCTGGATTCTCTTTGAAACAATGAGACACTTCAACATTAAACAACTGCAATGAACATTAGATTTTACAGTAAATATATTTAGTTAATATTCTTCTGTGGAAAAAGCAATTACACCCTTGGCTTCAGAAAATCCTATTAACAGAAATAACTTTTTAGTGTTTTTTTTTAAAAATATCATTGTCTATAAGACATTAACTTCCTGAAATTTGTGACGGCACTTTCATCTGTCAAAAGTCTGAGTTTTTCTCCCCACATGTTCCAGATGTTTGAAATCCCTCCAAATCATTTCAGAAAGATTCAAATCTGAGCTGTTTTATTTTTAAATCCTATTTTTTATAACTGTCATTCTTGTATAACTCAATTTCTTCTTTTCGATTTGCTGTGTTTGATACTCTATTTCATATTTTTACCCTGTTGGAAGGTCTACATGCAGTTCAACTTCAAGTTTCGGATGGATGCTCTCAAATTATCTTCAAGTGCTCTTTGACTTGATTCATAGTTGGATCAATAGCTGTGAGCACTGTTTAATGACAAATTTGGTTTTTTTTTTTTCTTTGTGACTAATGTGTTTGTCTTCTTAAAATATGAACATGATTAAAATCTCAGTTTTACGTGTCATATGTTATGGTATATGACCTTTACTCAGCTAGCCATAATTTCCATAGGATGTACTTACTTTTTCCACACATGACTACTATAGTATACTATGTGGCTCTTATTCCTGACCTTATAACTGACCGTTATGTGGTGAATATATCCAGTACAGATAAAGGTGTTAAAGCTGTCCTATTTAATTAATGTTCTTCTCAGACCTAAAAAAATCTGACATTAGCCTTGATCAGCAAACAAAGGCCTGTGTGTGAGCAGTAATGCTGTCACCAGGTAATTAAAATGCACGATCAACATAAGTAAACCGTTGCACAGAGTCACAAACTAAATATGCAGTGAAAACAGTGCACACACTACATTCACCGTATCTAAACACGGAGAAATAAAACAAACGGTAGACACAAAGAGGATAAACAACTTAATATTCACAACGGCAGTAAAGCCTCTCTGAAACGTTCTCTGATAGCTACTGAGGTTTGTGGGAGGGGGCAGCAACAGGGGCAGCCCTTCAGCTAGCGATCTGACTGCTGATGCTGCTGCTGTGACAGAGAGAAGTTTGCATTTTCAAATCTGGCTTTTGCAGAGCATCTCAGGATCAAAGTGTTCAAAGAGGAACTGTGAGCTTGGTGTAAGTGTGAGAAAACAGGGAAAAAAGGGTGAGAAGGAGTAAGAGCCAGAGGGGGAGGTATTGCACTTTGCTTTTCTAACACTAAGAACACATTTATATTTATCAAATGCTTATCCTGAGTGAATTTTCCAACAAAATGCAAAGGGAGCTTATACATACATTTGCATAAACATAGTTATTTATCAAATTAACAGCGTAAAAAACCTAATTTGAGATGGAGACAATGCTGATGAGTTTCCCTTGACTCTGTCTCACACGTAAGCACTTCAGCGTTTTACTTTTAGAAACAATAATGATGTTGATGGTGCAAAAAGAGTCACGAAATCTACTGCAAGACTCTTGAAATCATGAAATTGGGCAAAAGCACTGCAAATGACCTAACACGCTGAAACCCAAATTAAGATGCAAATATTCTTCAATCTCATTCAATCAAATTTTTAAAGTCATCACTCAGATCTCTTCTTTTCCCTGCTAAGCTATTCAGCTTCCAGGCTATTTTTAACTATTCTTAAGTACACGCAGACAGCCTGCACTTAGAAGCAGGGCTAGTATTAGCAAAGGAGAGACGACACTCGAGTCGTATTTCACTCTATTTCTGGATTATCAAAAGGCCGGACCTGTGTTCTAATAATATATCTCAAAGCAGAATTTAAAAATTTCCCAGTTTGTCCAGAAATAGTTTACGATGCGTGTACCTCTCGGCTTTAATCGTTCTGCTTTTATCTGTCGACGTGTGGTAATAAATGAAATGGCAGATGAAACAGTTTAATTACCGTACAAACACCACTAACATGTTATTAATAATATATATATATTTTTTATTGTTTTTGTTATAACAATGTGATATAGTATTATAATTAAGCATGCATAAAAGTGAGCTCGTTTGGAGGCTGAACTGTTAACTAAAGTGAATTCAAAACAGATGACCTAGAAAAGTCAACAGTACATTTTAATGAGGAGTTGAGAACAACTACAGTACAATGAGCCTGTGGTTTTTATCCGAATCTTTAAAACTGTGAGTATTTCTACCTCCTACCAACTAGACCAATAAAATCTTAAGGGATAGGACACGGCTCCTCCGATGGGTTAAAGCATCCATTTCTTCCCTGACCTTTAATATTCTTTTTATCATTCAGTATCCTTCTTTTCCTCTGTCTAGTGTTTAATAGCAGCACCAAAAACACGTCAGCCTTAAATCTGCTTCCATCTTCTTATTTTAAACACACACACGCGCCAGCACACGCTTTCATGTATTCACAGTCTGTGGCATCTGCAGTGAGTGGAAGAGGCACGCACTCAAAGGCACACACAATCACACATACAAAGAGAGAACAATGGCTCAAGCCCACAGCAGAAAACAAACAGACAGGGAGATGTCTAAAAGCTCTCAAGATGAGAGCTGCATGCAAATTGTTCTTTTGACAGTATCCTTCCCTACTCACTCACCACTCTACCACAACACAGATACAGAGACAGACTGAGAAAGACGGGGGGAGAGAGAGAGAGAGACTAAAGAGGAAGGAGAGAATAGCATCTAGCCATAACAGAGTTGATTGGAGAGAGCCTTATTAAATCTGTTTACATTCCCTGCTGGGCTCCACTCTGTCAGAGAGACTTTCAACTCCATGGGACGTTTTCTGAGGAGGTTTTTACACCAAAATGGCTGCCTCTAATTAACAGGGACCTGCCGAGTACCAGTAGCCAATTATATTCGTCTCCTTGTCCCTGCCCACCAGCATTTGTGCTGCTCAGCAGTCCACTTCATGTTGGTTGTGAACACTCTGGCTGTCCCTGCTCTCCCACTGTGGAGCCTAGTGCTGAGAACAGACTCACTGCATGTCCTGCTGACTGGGTACAACACATAGCCAGCGCTCTCAGGCTCGAGATGCAGCTTCTTTTTACTCACAAGTTATCCTGCTCCTTGTGTAGGAGGCCGAGCCAGCGCCAGCGCTTCTGGCTAAAAGTAATGCATCTAAACTGCGTGCAGCTGTTGAAAACATACGAAACGGATGTGAGAGAGCGTTAGAAAAGATCTGATATAAGCTGTTGCCATTAGGTTGAAAAATATCAATACCCGTTCGCTGTATCGAATAGACTGGCTCGACGTTACAGTCATCGTTTAGTTGAGGCAAAGGGCAGGCTGAGGGATGTATCGCTTTTACTTTTAACGGCTGCTAGAATGCTCGACGCAAGAGAGAAAATCAAATTAAAAGCCAGATATAAGAAGGAGCAAACTGAGTAAGACTTCAGGAAAGCAGATGTCTTTTAGAATTGCCCACATTTGCAGCTTTGCATGTTAATGGAATGTTAAATAACTGTTTTTAAGTACTAAAACGTAAACGGTTCCGTATAAACTGAGAAAATATGAGACATCAAAGTGCAACACTTGTTAACGGCTTCCTAAATTATATGCACAGGACGAACATGTCAGCTTTTCACTCTTCTGTGCACGGCCCCCTCCACCCTCGTCCATCAATCTCTGCTCAAGTTCCAACTGTCTCAGTCAGCAGCGTCACCAACCAGTGTGCATTTATGTGAACACAGTGCAACATCAGATCATATTACTTCATGGGTGTGTAAAATGGCTGGGCCATCCATTTGGCAGCAGTAGTCTCCTTACCATCTTTGGCTGTGTCAGCAATCCCTTCTCTGCCCAGCCCTGGAGCTGTGGGAGCTCTGCCTGACGCCACTGTGTCTCTGTCGACCCCTATGGAGCGGAGCACAGGGAGGGAGGGATGCACACCCCACCGTCAACATCATACACTCACTTTACAAGGTTAGGGTTGTAGTGGGACTTGGGGAGTGGAGGGGTTGAGGGTGTTGAGAAAATGGCAGCTCACTAGAAAAACACAGTTGCACCTTTGCAGTCCCCATCAGCCGTAATAAAACAAAGACAGGTGGCTCGGGGGTTTTTGTATTTGTCTGTCTGTTTAGTTTCTCGTTTGTCGTAAAGTAACGAATTCAAACGCTAACACTGGATTTGATAAGACAGAAATGTGGCTGAATATATTATTTCTTTCATTTATTGAAACTGACGCGAGCACCTTCGGAGCCGGCAGAATAAAACCGAACGTGTGTTGATGCTGGCAGATTGGTGTGGTGACTGCAATGACCTTGGCAGGGTTTATAATGAGGGTTTCCCTCTTGCTCTCTGTGGGTAAACAAGCCTGTGGTTGAAGAGACAGAAAATGCCACAAATGAGCAGGAAGTCTGTTCACTGGCTCTCCAGAGCAGGGGGCTTAAATGCCTGCAGCTATCTACAGATGCTACAACAGCCAATTTAGCAGGAGAAGAGGAAGAGAGGAGGTATGACCTCTGCCTTCATTTACTCCTTCAGAGGGATGAAGAGCGGGAGTGAGGGATCAGATGGGAGGAGGTAGAAAAGGCGAGGGCTGAGTAATGGGGAAGACATTTCCAATACTTCAAAGAAAGGGAGAGACAGAGGTGGGGAGGAGGAAGCGAGTCTGTACATGTTCTGTTGTCAATGTGTCTTGTAAACTTAGGCAGGAATGCATAATGGAGGTCTAAATGAGAGTGAACTGTCAGCTTCAAAAGAGAAAAAGAAGATACAGAGGGGCAGAGAGGTCAGGGTGGAAAGGAGGACAAGAAATATAGCTTCTCCTTGCCGACTGACAGAGGCGAAAAATGCAGATTTTTTGGGATCGTATGGGGGGGGAAAAAATCAGTTGAGCCACCTTTTGTTTTAATAAGGCGAGGACCAAAGGGTTGCTGTTAAATAGCTTTTGCGTAAAATATAAAAAGTCTGCAAATCTGACTGGGACAAATTGATGACAAACATTTTTTTTGTGTTTCAGGCTTTTAGTTATGCTAATGTCGGTGTCATGCAGGTGTACCAAAGCCAGTAAGCGTGTATTTAGAATCATTTAAGAGAGTCAAGAGTGGGCAGTTGGAGGGATAGCAACTCACCCACATTAGTCACAACTTAAAACCACCACATACAGTATAGTGGACCAGCATTCCTCTCATTAGGAGGGCAGAGGGCAACATACTCTACAGTCAATTTAAAACAAATGTCCCAATAAATGTAAAGTTAAGTAGCTAACCTGAAAAAAGGAAACGTTAGGCAGAGGTGAAACATCCAAATCTTTTTCACCCATTCTGCAAAGCTTTTTATTTGACATTGCTGTGTGCCGCAGCAAGCAGACAATGCAGTGTTACCATAGCATGTACAAATGTGGTGATAAAAATGTAAGAAGCAGCAAGCAGATGTACATGAGTCAATTTAAACAGCTAACGCATAGCAGAAGGGTGCATAATGCTGGCAAAAGGAATATTACATTTTTTTAGAAGTGCATCTCATTTTGGAGACACTACTCAGTGCTCAACCATTCGATAAAACAAAGGAAGTCTCTCTCACTCACTCAATCACACACACACACACTTTCATCTTTCTTCGTAGTCCCACTGTCCTTGTGTTTATCACATGAACACACACGTGCATCTTCGGATAAAATCTCAAATAACACTGGAATAAGAGTGCAATGCAATTACATTCACCAACCACTGAGATGAAAAACTGCTCATGGATACATTTTCAATTATTCAGGGAATACATTTCAGTCTGTGCTCAGATGCTGGGAAAAGTTATTATATAATCAATACACTCTATAACACCATTAATATTTTATGCCACAAAAGTGCTTCCTGTCTCCTTGGGCTCCCAGCCAGTGGTATCTGGGCACTGCAGTTGAATAGGACGAGCCTTTTCCACCTCCAGCAGGGAAGACGTGTATACGTTTGCTTTCCTCTAACACTGGCAAATACATTAGGCCCACACGCAGTTTCCATCCATTTTAGTCTTTCTAACTTTTTCTCCATATCATGCACAAGACAAGCTC
The DNA here is from genome assembly GCA_015106755.1 of Etia nguti. Lineage (NCBI taxonomy): Eukaryota > Metazoa > Chordata > Actinopteri > Cichliformes > Cichlidae > Etia > Etia nguti. Next base: position 123,002 of record VUQG01044546.1, read on the forward strand.
GCATTTCTTTTCTCCACCTGCCTAAGACATTGTTGGCAGAATTTAGATGACAAAAGTGTTTTAACTTCCTTCCCTGTTTGTTTCACATTTATCCCTCCTGTTCTGCTTTTAGCCAATAAAGCTACCACTTTATTTTTCCGGCCTGGTGCAGCCCCCCCCCCTTCTCTTACAGAGCTTAGACAATCAATTTACCCTGACTTGGCCAGGATAGATGGAGGCTGTAGAGACTGCGGAGTAGACAGTATGCTGCAGGATCTCTCCACTGATAGACACACTGCCTGGCAGCTACAAAATGGAGCCAGCATGCAACCATCTGACTTTGCCTCATCATCTTACTTTATATAATTTGCCATTTCCTTATGCCTTTTCAAACTTGTTTTATTCTTTAAAATACTGACCAGTTTTTAAAATGAGAAATGAACGGATGAGGTCAAATTCTGGATTTACTGTCAGCTACAGAGACGCTGTTAATTACGTGCCCGCCTCTTGCCACCACAAAGCAAACTTAAACTCTCTCCCAGTCCGACAAAGGGAAACAGAATTGGAGTTCTTACCAAACTGACTGAGACACAAAGAGATTAATACGACTTTACTATCTCAGTTTCTCGGCCAGTCGAGTTCTGTGTAATGCTCTCTGTGCTATTGATTTTTATTTTTCTCTCCTCTCCTTTTCATCCTGGCCATCTCTCTCTCTCTCTCTCTCTCTCTCTCGCCATCTCTCCACCTCCACCATCCTCTTCCGAGCTCTGAAATGTCCTGCAGGTCAGACGGATGCTGGGCCGGATCAATCAGGGAAAGTAATCTGGGACGCCTCATGCACGCAAGCACACACACAGACACATCACAGATACTCACCAGCCCACACACACACACCCTTCCTGTGTTGCACTCTGGCCTGCCTGCCTCCAGTCTCATTGATCTGCATCTACTTTACCAAATGGATTCTTCTCTTCTTCTCTCCTCCTCCACCTCTTTTCTCTCTGTGTGACTCAGAATAATAAATGTTCCAGACCGCGCGAGACGTGTACGTAAGCAATTTTTCATTTAACTTTGGCTTGACTTTTTTTTTTCCTCTCTCTTCTTTTTTGCGATGTTTCAGTCTTCCAGTGAGATCGATGCAGCTTTCCCACACACTTCCTCGCAGCCCCTGGGTAATCAGCACATACTTGTGTAAGGTCAGAGGTCAGGAGATGATAGGATAGGGCCAATTGCTGAGGGGTATCTCAAGATCTACATTTCACAGACAATTATAGGATGACCCAGTGTTCTTATTTTCAGATGATGAAGCTCTGATGTATTGCTCAGTATCACTTGTTTCTGAGAGTCTGGCTCAACATAAATACTGACACACTTTGCATTTGAATGTATATGAAGGAGTCATCTAACTTTCTCCACTCTATTCAGATTTATCTGGTCCAATCACTTATACGTAATTTTTAAATGTATATTTTCCGTTCAGAGAGCATCCTTTAAGCACAGAGACTCTGAGGACCTGCAGTGCTCTATACATGCCGTACAGTCGTTCTCATTCACACACACAGACACACACGCCACAGTCTCCTTTGCTCAGCCAAACTGTAGGCGGAACTGAAGCCATTTGTCCACTGGCTGAATCCCAACTCTGCACCAACGCATGCAGAAAATTGGTGAGCATCTTGACTCTGGAGATGACACTTCAATTTGTTGAGCTCCAGTGACTGGTGCTCTGCAGTTCCTCCCTTGTGGGCGCATGAGATCAGCTGGACACCTGCCTAGCTGTTTGGCTGAAGCCTGGAGCACGGGGGACCGGGCCTTGGAATCGAAGGCCTGGCCTTGCCTGTCAGTCCAAGTCCCTGTCCCTTAGCCCCAGCCCTGGCCTCGCCTCTCAGGTCCCCATCACAGTTCCTCTAGTTTCACTGCCGTGCCAGAGGTAGTCCCTTGCTCGATGCCTTTGACCCCTATTTCTCAGCCCTGAGCTGCAAGTCACTGCAGTGCCATCTTCCCAACAGCGGTCCTCCTCTGAATGGCATCAAATCCCATGAACAGCTTCCCAGCCTTTGTTCCACTTCTAGCTAGTGCGCCCAGCACCTCAGCTTCCAGCTCAGTCAAATCAGCAAGATGTCTCTGCTGTGCATCACTGTCTGTCCTGCTGTAATCCCTGTGACTGATGGGAGTGATCATTGTCGAGGCCCTAAGCTAGAACATTTTGGTGGATTAAAGAGGCTAAATCATGGTCTCAGCCACTACATTTCCATTTCCATCCTTAATTAAATGTAAATGTGGTTAAAGGTTTTAGTGGAGATGGTATCTATCTAACATGTGGGGCTTATTCAGAAAGTAATTACCTTGTTTCCATGGATGGTGGAGAATAGGTTTGTGTTTGTGATCCCTGATATATCTGTGATTTAACGTGACACAAAATGTGTCCATCCATTTTTAGAATACGAAAATCCTGTTTGCAATGGCTCGGTTAACATTTGGTTACCATTACACGCTGTGGCTCTCGTGACACTGCAACAGAACCTACAGCAGCGCGATGACAAAGACTTGTACTACTCTGGGTTGCATTTCAGGGAAAAGCTTATGTTTCTGTACAACGCTCATTTCCGTGTTGAGCTGAAGCTGCTTTTCGCTGGGCGGGGACAGGGGACAGAGGACGCAAAAAGCGACAACGAGGCAGGCAAAGCAGGCGGCTGATCTGACTGAGTCAGCACCATGTGTCATGAGCGAGGACACCACCTCCACAAGTAGCTGGCAGGTGAATGCGGCCACGCACCTGTGCAGGCAACCAGCCATTTTAGTGAGATTGCCTCCTATCTTTAGCAAAACACACTAAGGAAAACTAGTGCATTCATAAACAAACATATGGCATCATGCACAAATACACAAGATTCACTCAACCACTCAAACCTTCTCCCTGTTACTGTACCCACCTGCATATGTTGGGTCAGAAATAAGCAATTCAGCAATGTTATGCTATCGCAACCTAATGCATATTACTTGCTTGCACTACCTTGTAGTCATGCTCATTGCTAAAAGTAACCTCCCCATAAGGGGAGACCAACAGAATAAGAAACTTGTACACTCCTCTGACTGAACTCAATTTTCAGCATAATTCACAGTAGTGGGTCTAATTAAAACTGGTTTGAGGCTGGAAGTGGTAATATTGGCTTTGTTTAACAGGTATTTAAAAAGCTATAAACAGCCTGGGGGTATACGATAAGAACAAAACCTACAGCACAGCACTTACAGAGAGAACAAGGGAGCGACAGGAACACTTGCCTGGCTGCTAAGCAGAGGCAGTGCTCTTCCTAATCTAATCACTGTTTCCCCCATCAGCTGCATCTCAGACACCGCCTGCCTGTGTGCGTATGTGTCCACGTACGTGCGCGTGCGTCTGCCTTGCAGCAAAGGCATAGAGCTAAATCACATAGACACCGAATGACCGTTGTACTCGAGAATTCATTCCACAGCCCTGGGTACTATGTGAGTGTATGCTGGTGTGTATATGCGTGCGATGAACTAATCTGGTTATTGATTCGACTCTGAACCGGAGCTCATATAATCAAATAGCTGCAAGGGAAAAGGACAGCCGTCCGTCATCTGTCTTAATGAGTAAACAGTTTGATGAAGGCAATGAATAACTCAAAGCTACGTGTAGAGGCAGAGGAGGTTACAGCTTCACTGATAGAGTGACAAGCTGAAACTTTACAGCAATCCAGTGGCGACTGCTCGGTAATCGTCCTCCTATGCTAAGCAATATTGAAATAGCAAACTATTTCATGCCTATTTTCACGCATATGTATTTTGCTCTTTTGGGTCTTTGTTAGAGATAGAATCTTGGCATCACTTCAAGCTTTTGTTACATTAACTACCATATAAACCTAAAAAATATCCGTCTTTTGAATATGCCTCGAGTCTGATACCTTAATATTTCAGTCACTTTTCTAAAACTATAAAGTTTCCCCGTACTAGTCGTTGCACAATCAGTCTGTGAAAGTCTAATCTCAGTTTAACTCGATGTGCGAGTGGTGCAATCATAAATGGCTTCTACTGCAGCGCGAAGATAGGAGAGCGAGACACACAAGCCTACATGTATACCAGCACAGCTAACAGACGAGGCCCGCGGCACACCAGCTAAACCATTAAGTGTGGCGTGCATTCAAACGAACAGATTAATCCCCCCTACTGCTACATAGTGCAGAGTAATTGAAAATGTCTACAGGAGACTATCTCTGTTCGTATACTGTGGCGTATGCTTAGGAGACAATGTATAGAGGGAGGTGGCTGATTGCCACGGAAAATTCTGCAACAGCGCTTTTTAGTCTGACAGAATGTGCCGAAGAGCCGTGCATCTACAAGATAGCACAAATCTACCTTCCTACTGTTCCAATTTTCTCTCCCCTTTTCTTTTCTCTCTCTGTACCTCCAGTATCGACTTGACAGGTGCTGATCATGACTACTCCTGACGTTTGTCGGTTACGATAAGGATCTGATGTACCATATCCTCCATTTCCATCAAGTTATACTGTTTAGGAGGGATGACATTCCTCTCAATTGTTAAGGGAAAATGCGTTTACTGTAATCATCTGTATTCCTTTCGCGACAAACAAATCTATTATCAGAGATGCCATCCCAGATCTGCGTGGTTAGCTAGCGCTGCTGAACCTACGCTGGGTAACTATTGTTGATCTCGCGTATGGAGAAAATAGTCTTTTTGTCAACCTCCTCTTCCTGTGTTTACTGTACATATTTATGAGCAGACGCTGTAGTTTCATGTGTTAGTTTTAGCATACACAGTGGCCCTAGCTTTATGAGTCACTACCTATCTTTTTTTCTACTGACACTGTGGGATTTCCTAGTGTCTTGGTTTATTCCATATGGCAACGATGGTCTTTTTCTCCTTGTGTTCGCGCTGCTACTGAAGATAAGTCTAAATGAAGCCATGTGGGATTCTGTTTCTGTAGGCCTTAATGTGTCTATTACCAGCAACAATGGTGCCATTTTGTAGCATGTTCAGTTGCATGTTCAATCTATAATTCATCTGGCTACAGAAATATATAAATGTTTAATATGTCAGAGGCGGTGAGGCCTGTCGAAAGCATGACCTTGAAACGTCCTTTAAACATCACACGGCTACAGCACTGGGGCCAGTTAAGCTGCCAAAGCCCCAAAAAAAGAAAACAAAAAAAAAACAAAAAAAAAAACAGGCAACGTGTACACACACGCTCTCACTCACACACATACACACAGCCCGTCTGCCTGCTGATGCTTTCCACTGCTTTCTGTTCCCTTTTTTCCTGGGATGCAAAATGCAGATGAGACGAGTCAGCCGCTTGTGCACAGTCTCAGGAGAAACTGCCAGTCAAATCCAAACATCTGTATGAATACCAAAACACACAGGGTACAGTGGAGGATGAGAGAAAGAGAAGGAGGAAGGAGGGGCGAGAGACATAGAGAAGATGAGGGAGAGAGTGGATCGAGTAGAACGAGCAGTAAAGTAGCTAGGAAAGCCAGTGTTTCTCTCTCTTTCTGTATTTTTGACTGAACAAAGAGCCATATACACATGAATACCTCTTTCCTCCCACTGTATTTTCCATCGGGATATTTATTCTGAAAAGCAGCGATGCACAACAAGGGCTCGGTCCTGTGTTTGCTAGTGGGCTGAGGCGCTAACACTCCCCAGCTGATTATGTGTCTGTCTGTAGCAGTTTGAGCTGCTGCCAAAGGAATTAGGTCTAGTATTTGTGAATGCTGTTCCCCTCACAGCAGAATGCCTTGCCATGCCTCTCAAATTTCTAGCTTTTTTAAAAAAGAGAGGGAAAAAAAAACAAACATTTTAAATAAATGAAGGAAATCACTGTGGAAGCCTATTAAATTTTCAACGTGACCGTTTTGTGAGTCTTCATGTGTGTTTAGGCTTCGCACAAAAGGAATATTTAAAAACCAAAGCGTGCTAATTGGGACAGAGATTGTTACAGCAGCTTCTTATTCAAACAGGCTTTTGGCTCATTAACTGCTTCCATCCAGCTTTTGTTTAAAGAAAAGTGGAAAAGACATTTAAAGACAACAAAATATTTTGCGACGTACCACCAAAAAGCTGATAGATTGCATAATGTCGTCACGCAAAATACGCTGCAGCAGTGGCACAAACTCTTGGCTCGAAGTAAGTGCAAAACCAAATATCCTGGCATCTTAGTGCTGTTATGGCACATGCATATCAAATCTTTACTTTTGAAATGTCAGCCAGCTACATATTTATACATAAATGGGATGTGTTAGTCTCAAGGGATAATAAATATTTTGTCAGGGGGTAATTCTGATTTCTTTTGTGTGTGTGTGTGTGTGTGTGTGTGTGTGTGTGGAGGGGTAACTGTATCTTTTCAGGTGCACGACCTGTTTAGTCATCACCTACTTAAGATATTAAACTATCAGACTTTAATCAGGAATATTCATTCCTGCAGAATCTCCACAGATGCATATGTAGTTAAACTCCTTTAGACTTGCATCTCTGGTTCACACATCACTATCACATCTATCTAAAGATCTCCTGAAAAAACTCTCTATAGGATGTTTTTATTGGACTCGCTGCAGTAAAGTTGTCATTATGCTCGCTGACTTCTCTCTACGTGTCTCAGCTTTGATAAATCCTTTTTAACGTGCCTGGCCATTTACACCTACAGCTAGAGAGGCGGCGCATACAGTAAGAGACACAACTCTTACACAGTAACACCTACATGCTGTATATAAACAACACCACGCAACGCACACAATGTGACCATCTGACATTTCATCTAATTACTGTGGATGTGAAGAACCTCTGCCTGTAAAAACTGAAGCAACAACATTAACAGCAGCACAGCCATAACTGTGCACTCTTAACACGACAAACAAAGACTGCCATAGGCCTTCTGCTTATATAGTATTTTGCATTTGTCCTTGTCTAAAGTAAACTTTACGAAACTTGGTAAGAAATTAGTGCTGACGAGCAATGAATAACCAGGGACAGTACACATTTTTCACTTAAACCTAAAAGTCTATTTATTTATCTTCAGTATAAATGACAAGCTGCTAATTTTGATAAATCCTCTTAAAAGCAAACAGCAAATCAGCACTGACCCAGGAGAAGAGTTTACAGGAAGTCAAAGGAGGCTGTTTTTGGAGGATTTTGTTATTCTGTGATGAATATCAGTGGTCTGAGTGTGTCAGCTTTGTAATCAGAGGCCCCAAATGGTGAAGACGCAATTTTCAGTATGGAAGCAAATTATTTCACCCAGCTGAAATTTGAAAACATATAAGTTTGAAAATAAAAAGAAGAAGAAAGGTTTAATTTTTTTGTTAAATATAGTTACAAAGGCAAAATATGTGTGAATCTGGTAATAGTGTAAGATTAAGTTTAAACCCCACTATGATCATGATAACAGTAGGAACAGTTAAAGGTCCGGTCAACACAAACATTCACATTAAATCTCGCAGCGCGGATGTTTGTGTAAAAGACAACTGGAAAGAAGATTAAGAGGCAGCTGTTCTTCTGTCCCAACCACTTCACCCCTCTCACTTTATGTATTTGCTTGGTCTCTAATGAGGCTCTACTTAACAATGTCACTCTCCGTGTGTACACTTGTCAGTCGGCCCTCTGATGCACACACGCAATCAAACACAAACACACAGAACCAGTCGTGCAAACGCGCATGCTAACCTGTCACTGAACTGATGAAGCAGTGTTTCTTTATTGTCTGTGTACCTCTAGTTTTGTATTTGTGAACTTATCATCCAAATATTTTTCCTCTGTGTCTGCAAATCACTTCTATTGTTCCTTCAAAAACCTTACATGCTACATACTCGCACACCTATCTGTTCTTGTCTCAGGTGTCTTTGATCTTCAGTTACATTTAAATCCCAGAGCACACGGTCAGTGCACTGTAGCTAATAAATTCCTCATACACCCCGCCCTATTAGCATCGATGTGTAACCTTCGAGCTCGTGGTGTTCTGCCTCGGGGTAATAGAGCCACTGCGCATTTGTGTGTGTCTGTGTGTATTTTGGTAAAATGATGGCCTGTCTCTAGAGCGGGTCCCCCACTGGTTCCCATCAGGAGGCTTCATGGATGCACACTCATCTAATACCTCCAATACTAATGAATATTCCACTTTTTCACTCGCTCTCTCACTGGTCCTTGTCATTCTCCTTGTGCGTCCACCTCTTCCAAACCAAGTCGTGTCTGTATCTTCAAATTAAATGCTACACACGCTTTCTCTCACACCCCTACGTTTGTCTTCTTACGTTGCCACTCTCCCTGTGATACAGGCCTGTACACCCATGCTACACTACGGTTGCCAGCTGGTGCCCCTAACCGCGGCACCTAAGGAAGAGCCGCCTTCCTTTCAATTAGCATTTTGATTACATCCGAAGGAAACTAGCCAGTACGCAAATAAAAAACGTACTTGCTGACAAATGCTTTTGTTGTTCCTAGTGGAAATACCCAAGTGACTCAGTCCACTTTGATGACGGCAAGAGAACCATTTTGAAAAAAGATAGATGCTAAATAATAATAATGACTCTGCGGTCATAGCGTTGATGAATCGGCAATGAAGCTCAACTTTGTCTTTCTGTCTGTGACAGGTAAAAAACAACTGGGGATAAAATGGCTGCTAGTTTTATTAGTCCAACTCTCACTCTGTCGCTTGAATGTGATGGATGAATGGGTAAATGGATGCAATGTTAAAGTGAAATTCAGCGAGAGCAGGCAAAGCAGAATACTTAAATAGCTTGTAATCATCACTCTCGTGCTGACAAGTGAGCTCGCGCACGCACATGCACGCACTTACACATAGCCGTAAGGGGCATAAAACTTGAGGATGAGAGAAAGAATGCACGACATTATAATCTATTGTAATCCAGTCATGCGCGTAACTCACACACCTACTCCCATCTTTTCTTCAGCTCTGGCACAATACATGGACAGCACACCCTCGGACTGTCTATACAAGCGGCGTGACAGATAACATGGCTACTCATTTAACTTACATGCAGTACTTTGCATAAATTAATAGCAAATCCACAAAAAAGTCTAGTTTCCTTACCATGTAAAAAGACATTTAACCCTCAACCATGTGCGATCTACCTCCGCGGTACTATAGACAGGTAAATATTTCAGAGTGGTGCAAAGGCTGGAAAAACAGGGGACACCTACACAGCCCTGACTTCAACATAAAATGGGTGCTGTTTCCCTCTTTTAACCCTTCCCTCCCTCTCTTCCCCTATTTCCTTACTTCTTTTCCTGCCTCCACACGTTTCCCATTAGCTCGATATCCGTCTCCGTCCCTCCATCTGCCTCCCTCAATTTTTCATTCTGCCCACGAACCTACAGTGTAACCCCCCGCTGTAGCCCTCGTCCCCGTAAGAAGGAACTTAACATTCTGCACAACAATAGTTCAACAGTATCGCAGCGCTCGCTGAGCAAGAAGAATAATTCTGACTGTCTGGGGGTGACAGTATATCTACAACTACAAGCTACTCAGCTCACTATAGGATGCTCAAAATTAACCAGCAGTTCTCATCGTACATTCGAGTATAGTGGCAGGCTGCCCGTAGCCTTCCTTACCATCTTAAACCCATTCCACTCCATTTGGGAGATGCTGGCCGTTGTCTCACGTTCTCTCTCTCCTCACACAACAGCTACAGCAACGCCTCAGAAAAGAAAAATCCCCTACTCTTTTTAAAACTCTTATTCTCTTAGTCTCCTCTCACAGTCTCCTTATTTTTCCTCTCCTCTGCACTCTTCCTCTCTGCCTGATTCTGAGTCTTAGCAGCGAGCAGAGAGCAGCGTGCTAGAGGTGTACGGAGCAAACATCGCCTTCTTCCACAGATGCTGAGAGCAGAATGGATGTGAGTGCTGGGCTGCAGTAAGGCTCTCCCTCCCCCCCCCCCCCCCCCCTTCCCCCCCCCCCCCCCCCCCCCCCCCCCCCCCCCCCCCCCCCCCCACCCCC
>VUQG01044546.1:143961-157264 GCA_015106755.1 Etia nguti
CCCCAAAGAACCCTATAGCTAAAAAAGCTTTGCTAAAAAGAGCTTATATGGCTTCAAACCATGATATTGTGCTACAGTTATAAAGAGAATATTACTGGCCTTCTCGCTTTAGCGCCTTTTTCCTTACACTTTTCGTTCTCAGCTGCTTGGATAAATTAACGGTTCATGTTAGTAAAATATTATAAACCAGCAGCATTTGCTTTTGTCACATCCTAATGTTAATTAACTGCCATTGTACTTGTTTCGCGATTATTTCGGTCGATTCTTGATTTTGCACATATCTCCATCTCCGTTTCCCTTCCTGTGAACGTCTTTTTCCCTCTGTGGCGTCGTTCAGTCTGCTGCACCTGTTTGTGCCTCAGTGACAGCAGGGTTGTGGAGCACAAATGAACTAATTTCCTGGATACAGAGAACACTGCAATCAAGTAGAGGGGAAATGCAGTGAGCGGCAGATGGAAGAAGCTAATCATTGTTATGAAATAGAGATGACCTCTAACTATCTGCTGGCTGTTAATATACCGTGGCTACACACGTTTGCCAACAGCTATGGTAGCCCCCTTTCTCTTCTTTGTCCCTCTTTGCTTTTCGTTGCTGCGTTGATGATGAACGGCTTTAGGCAGCTTCTTTTTTTTTTTTTCAAATGTTGAAACATTAAAGATTGGAGTTGTCAAACAAAGCCTTGTGTCACATAGAGAACAGCAGCTGCCTGCAGTGGGTAATCAGTGGAGCTTTCTACAAATTAACAGCATTCAGCTCTGAAGCACGGTGCACTGCAGGTTTTTAGATGTGGGCTTTTGAAAATTAGATTCCAGTGACTGAAAAATGGAATAATTTACGATTAAGTTTTTCTTCACGTTATCCACATTTTACCTCCTTCGCCCGAGGGGGTCATCCTGGTCATTCTAATGCTGTAAACTGATGTGGTGGGTGTGCTTACTCCGACCTAAGAATTTGCATCTGAGTTTCATTAATTTTATGCTCCTCTGTCTGCTGCGTGTGTTCTAATAGATTCAGAATTAAATTTTTTGGATGCTCTCTTAAACACGTTGTGGTAGAGCTTAAAACGTGAGACGCAGGACTGTGAACATGCGCACACACAGGCAGAAACATTTAGCACAAGCACACACGTGAATGCTCTAAACAAACTGAAGCTAAACAAGCTATTTATCCATTTATCAAAGTAGTAATTTACACCAATAGAAGAGCAATCCAGTGTCTTAATTTTAAATTGTAACAATATCAAACTGTTGGATTGATTAAATGACAAAAAAAACAGTTTTGCTAAATAATGAATTTGCCTCTTTTTAAAAGGTACAGCAATGTTTGGCTGCAGCTACACAATTAAAAAGTCAAAACAAATAAAAAAGCACCAAGGCAGAGGTTGCTGCTTTTGAGGCTGCACACACCAAAGCCACCAGAATCTTCCAGCACATTCATCTAATGTATGCAAATGATCTTGCTGTGCTTAATGAAGGCACCATTAATCACTTTAACGATGGTCTTTTTTAACCAGGGTAATCATGCGCAGGCATACACGCGCACGTTGTCAAACAAATACACAAGTGTATGCGCCTACCTACACGCTCGATCGCTCACGCACAGACACACACACACACACACACACACACACACACACACACACAGGGATGTGGCTCATCGCTAGAAACACACTGATGGCGAATGTGCAAAATGCTCAAAACGAACCATTAACGAACCATTTTGCTAGAAATGAAGCTATTTGTGATGAGGACCTGACTGTCACTCAGTTAATAATAAAAATGTGTTGAATTCATTTTTTTTTTTTACTCTTGTCTGTAAATTTTAATGCAATGTGCAGCTAGTCATCCTATCATCATGCTCCACCCTGCGACTGACTGGTTACTTCTTTAAAATTCCATCTAATAAGATGCTGATAACATTCGTCAAAAAATGTTTACATGTCAATCCCATTCATATAATAAACTGAAATAATTAGTTCCGTTGGTTTCAAGAAATAATTCATGGTCTGGCAGCTTTATGCAAAGAGCTGATAACACTGTTGTGAGTCTAAACGGGCAGTGGGAAACACATGCTTTGTGCTGTGTGTAATAACTAAGCACTGGACAGATGTCTTTGAACTGGCGTAAGAATTCAAAGCAAAAAGGCAAAGTGGAAAAACTGTTTTGAAGCTCAGCTCCTCGCGGACGCATTTCAATGCTTATCCTCGCCGTGCATTTGCATACACTTGACGGAAACCCCTGGACACAGTCAGCAGCATGACAGTGGGTTATGAAGGCTTCCGGGAGGCTCTGGGGTGTGGATCTGAGCCAGTTTGAAGGGGAGCCGAACCAATGAAGAGCCCACAGCAGATTAGACACCCACAGCTTCATGTCGCTTTAATGCGGCGAGTCAGGGATTTTCTTACAGCTCTTTTGCCTAAACGCTCAGGGTTTTCTCATGCCCCTTTTTCTCTCTCGATCCCCTGAAGTAATCGTTTCTATGTAAATTGCAGAGTAATGTTGACTCCAGTGCAAAATATCCCGACTATTTACAGTTTCTCTGCCTCCACTTGCTAACGTGGCTTTCTCAGACGTTAACTGAAATCTAACTGATTCGACCGGTCTTTTAAAATCACAAACGGACTGACGTCTCCTCGGGCTGGTAAAATGCGTTCGTTGAATGTCGAGGTTGTTGTAAAAAGTCTGGAAATTTAACAGCAGCGCTAATGGCCCTCTTTTAATTTACTACACATCAATTAATTCATTGTCAGGCAGTAAGCAGATAAATGAATATTTTAGATTCCTAACAACATTGACAAAATTCAACAAACAGAAAATATATTACGCTCACAAACGCACATTCACACACGCGTACACACACACACACACACACCTCAAATTCCCTTGATAACAGTCTGACTGGCAGAGGCTAAAGACAGAGTAGGCGTCCATAATTGAACAAACATAACAATGTAAATATTTACTAATACTATCCATTGGGGATACAGGCAGAATTCCACAATTGATTTGCTCTCTTTCTGCCCTTTTGTTCTTTTCCTCAACACACACACACACACAGTTATCACACACACTTACTACTACCACTACCATCGTTTCTCCCTGATTCACTTCTTGTTCTTATGCCATTGTTCATTAAAAGGATGGAGATATATATCGGTCTGTCTATCCTCTTACCAGGGGTGACCTGTAGCCCATCTGGGCTGGCGATGACAGGAGATCCCTGGGAAATAGCGGCGAGTGCGTCTCAGGGACGGAGCCCACGCCACTGGCTGCTAGTCCCGAGAGCTGCCCGTACCTCGCCATCATCTTGAGATGCTGCTCACAGAACACACACACTCATACACAGACACGGGAGGAGAAGGGAGGACGGAGACAGAAACGGGGGGGGGATAAAAAAGAGAGAGAGAGAGAATAGGTGTGAGAGAAAGGGAAGGAGAGCAGATAACAGCAGGTAGGAAGGACGATGGTAAAGGACAGAAGAGGGAGTGTGGGGGGTGGGGGACATGAAGAAAGAGGGAGGCAGAGGGGCATTACAGAACCCTTTGCTTTCACACGAATGCACGTGTGAGCATACGCACAGCCATACACACTCGCGCTAACAGACATACTGTAGGCGCACGTGAAGGCACACAAGCAATTTTAGCCCCAGGTGGACAATTTCACAAGCAAGCCTATGTTTGATGGGTTTAAAGGCTACCTTAGTCTTGTTACAAGAGGAGGATATAAAGTCTAGACACTGGCTCGCCATTTATTATTACAAGGCAGGATGAGTGAGGGTGAGAAGCGTTGCTGTCCCCTTTTCTGTACCAAGCATCGTGCTGGGAAATATAATAAACAGCTGATGTTATCAATCATCCCCTCTGTCTTCTAGCTACGAGCATACAGAAGCGTAAAGACGCGCACACATACTGACATACGATAACACACATGACAGAATGGTTGGCAGCAGACATACACAGGTGAGGTGCGGAGGGAATAAGCAAATCCAAATGTCTTTACCTCATTGCTCAACAAAGCAGCGTTGAGTGTTCGGCTTATTTCGAACATGTTCAGATTCGGTGCTTTTTTTTCGTTCTGTCCTTTTATTTTCAGATTTTCTTCAGTTTTTTTTGTTGTTGTTTTTCTTGCTCCCCCCTCCTCTTTTTTTCTAGAGTTGGGAGTCACTCCCAGGAACACAAAAAAAGAAAGAAAGAAAAAAATCAAATCAATTTAAAAAGAGGGGGATAAAAAAAAAATCCTCTTTAATTTTCTGATTCGGGAGTTGTGATATTTCAGTCCTCTAGTTTTTGTCTCTGTCTCCCCTGTCTGCTGATGCACTTCTGCTCGCTGTGGCTGTAGTGGTGGCGTTTGTGCCCAGGGTCTCCGCACACGTCTAAGCAGTCAATATGCTGTCTTTTAAAATCTCCCCAGAGTCAGCACATTAAAACAAGCAGTCAGGCAGTCGGTGGGTCGGTGGGTCGGGCTGGCTGGCTCCCTTATCTGTCCCCCGCACACTGGCTCACACAATACGCTCCGATCCTCACACTGCTCACTAACAGATTAGCCTGTCCCAAAACATTGCACTTAGTTTAAACTCCCCTCCCTTTTTTCTCTCTCTCTCTCTCTCTCTTCCTTGCTCTCTCTGTGTATCGCTCCCTCTGGCTCTCTCCTATGCTCTCGCTCTATCTCTCTCGCTCCATCTCTCTCTCATCCCCCATTGCTCATGTACTGAGGCAGCTACAGTTCTCCGTGCTACCACAAGGTGGGAAGACTCTTCTAGCAGCAGCGACACCATCGCCGCCACATCCCTTCCTCTCCGTGCCACTCCTATCTTCCCTTTCATATTATCCTCTCCTCTCCTCTTTTTGGGTGTGTCTATAACACACAGATGCAGATTGTAAAGGAACATTTATACTTAGTCTGGCTCTCGCTTCCTCATCAGATCGAACATGTAACCAGCATTAACTAATAGTCTAGGAAGTGCAAAGACTCGTATTGTTTGGGTCTAATTATGATGTAGATTACATTTGAAAAAGGGCTATCAAAGGCTTTCCAGAAAGAAGGAAGCATTTAGTGCTTTCTTTCATGTGGCTGGAAAATAAAGTAATGGAATGTAGTAAAATCTGCGCCTTCTGAGGAGGAACCACAAGAGAGTGGAAATTAAGGGTACCTCTTATTAATATTTACCAGAGATGGAAAAAGTGAGGGTTGAGCAGATGCAAGCCTCAAGGTCATGCAGTTGTCCTTTTCCTCAGCAGGGTGTGGCACAGAGATGACGAAGCAGCTAGTCACAGACATGGCAGGAGATCCCAACTATGGAAGAGAAAAGCAAAATAAATAAATATTA
This sequence comes from Etia nguti, assembly GCA_015106755.1. Lineage (NCBI taxonomy): Eukaryota > Metazoa > Chordata > Actinopteri > Cichliformes > Cichlidae > Etia > Etia nguti. Next base: position 149,287 of record VUQG01044546.1, read on the forward strand.
ACAGGATGTGAGCCAAGAATATGAGTCACCAAATCCTTGAACTCAGTCAATAATGCATAAAAAAAAAATACAACACCTGCATCTGATGTGGTAAAAAATGAAATTTGTGCTTATTTCTAAAAATGTAACAGACAAAAAAAAAAGTAGCTCATGAGGGTGACGGTTTTAAAATAAATGGGATCGTCATCGTCTGCGCTAATCAAATCTTAGCTTCATCAGTGTGGCAAAGGATTTATTCCCAGTGCTTTAAATGTGCTTTTTGCTGTCTTGGATCAGAGCAGGGAGAGTGGCCAGTTAATAGCAGCCTATTGACACTGAACCATCTGTTTAGGTGGATGCTGTCCAGCACAGTGGAGAGAGGGAGGAACAGACAGAGAAAGTGTCAGATAAAGGGAGAGGAGTGGGTGATGATGAATGGATGATAGAAGGGGTAATGGTAAGGTGTAAAGCAGTGTGTTAGCAAATTGCTACTTTTAACCGATGTTTATGTCAACAGGGGAGGAAAATATATGTAGAGAGACTCACACTCACATCAAGGATGTGGCACATAATATTGTTTACATGTTTTAAATTAGCACATTTTCCCTTTCTTTAAAAAAAAAATTGTTCGCTGTAGCAAGTTAAGTGATGGTGTCATTAACAGCATTACTATGTTATGGCACTGTTGCACCGTCTTGGCTCCAATTCCACTTATTTTATTTTTTTTCCTTAGAAAAGGGCTGCTAGCCGCATCCCTGTTCCGTAAAGCCGTGGTCTCTGGGGACGGCTGGTCCGGCACAGCCCTGGGGGGAGCTGTCAGTTGAATCATTCAGAGTGAGAGCTGATTCCTCAGTCAGCTGCCTCTCAAGCCTTCCTCTCTGACCCAGCCTCACTCCCCTGAGCCCCCTGACTGCTGTCACCATAGTGATTCTCTGTGTACTGCCGGCTGGTCTCTACTTCCCTACTAAGCCCCCCGCACCCGGCCTCACACAACTGCCCATCTCCAACTCTGAGCCTCTTGTGCCCTGTGTTTTCATTTTTGCATGACTTGTTTCTTCATCGATGATGGACTATATGTGTGGAAGTCCTCAGCTGGCCGGAGTAAAAAGGATTTCCCTGTAGTTGCTGGAATAGAAATGTAGAAAAACACAGATTTCCTGCCCTTGAATACGCATATGCTGGGATAAAAAAAACCCACAGAAATTCTTTGTGTCGTTGTATTTTTTTGTGGCACTAAGCTACAAACACTGACTTATTTGATCAGTTTGTAATTCAGAAGAAAGACTATCTTTCTGAAAGAATGAAAACATCTTTGCATTGCCAAAGCTACCCTTTTTGGCATATGTTTTCCACTGATTTGTAATGATGAGGTGTGTAATCCAGTCACTACCAACCCACACTAACCATGACAGGATCATCTACATGTGAAGCACGATCGTATGTTCAGAGGGGTCAATATATTTTTATAGGCGAGTGAAAATACACTCTTTTGAGAGATAATTAAAATTTGAGAGTCCACATGTGTGGAATGTACCTCTCTTTTGTGTTATTCTGGTTTCCGGTGATCCACTGAGCAGACACCAGTACAAGAAATAAAGCGCACGCATGCAACTTGGGGAGAAAGAAAGATTTCAACTTCTTCAGGCATTTTTTTAAGAGGACACACTATTGTAGAATGCAAAGCTTTAAAAGAAGAGGAAAGCCATATAAAGATTTTATGCACCTTTACGTTCTCCTGTAATATCACTAATGTGCATAGGCATTTAAATTATAAAACAAGTTTTATGTCCTGTCCTAACTTCCACTGCAGGATACCATTATTTCACAGCCATATAGTACTGTTATAATTTCAGATAAGTTTTTGGAATAAAATGTTGTCGTTCACAAACTGATGGGAGTTTCAGCCATGAGATGTAGTCACACTGAGTATCCATAGTGCTGCAACTGTAGAAGAGACAGGCCAGGATCTTATGGAACATCCAAATACTCCCATGCAGCCTCTCTATTTGATAAGAGCTGAGAAACAAGGGAACATGTAGCGTGTCTAATTCATTCTTCTCATGCTCCATAATTCAATTTCAATCTCTCTCTTGAAAATGAATGATTGTACCACCATACAGCTCTTTAATTGGCATAGTGTTAAAGGAATGACATGGCATGGCGGACAGCTATTCAATTTTCAATTTTAACAAAATATTACACAGGAGCCCGGTATTCTCTTCCTGTCATCTGAGAAATAATCAGTCCGACCTATCTACTCAGTGGCCTGTTGATGCTCGACATCAAATACAGATCACACATGCACACGGGAAGAAAAAAAAACCCATTGCCCTCTCTCTGGTCTTATTCATTTAGTCCTGTTACACACAGCTTATAACCTGAATATTTGCAGCAGCCTGTACGCTCTTGCTCCAGGAGTTGTGCCGCTGCTCATTTGATGTACTTAATCAGGTGCAGCCTTTGTAATGGGAAAGGAATAGGGCCAGGCTTGATTGGCCTTGATGACATCTCTGCTCCAATTGTCTAGAAAATCTCCAGCTTTAATCAATCTGCAGGATAATTCAGAATCTCTGGCTGCTGCTCGCAATGATTGGCTTTTTCTCTGAAAATACCTTCAAAATGAGGTTTATTTCAGGTATGACTGCAATAAAACTGAGGAGTGTGCAGTATACAGATTACTATTTAATTTGGAATGGGAGTCTTGTCTAGTTTACTGATTCCTGTGGAATGTAAATGTCGCCAGTGTACATTGTTGGTGTACTTGCATGGCTTGCGGATGGGGCAACACCACAGGGCTTCGCAGCGGGTGATAAAAACTGCCAAATTCTAACTATCTATTGGCATCCAGCTACCAAGCATCAGTGATAACAATAAATACAGCTTAAAGGACACTTTACAAGAATACTCACCACAGTCATAGCCTGTACATCATCCTGAAAAACGTATCCAGCGCCATGAACCCAACTTTTAAAAAAAACATTTATTTAGTTATTCTTTTGACTGTATATTTGTATGCGTGCGTGCGTGTGTGTGTGTGTGTGTGTGTGTGTCTTAAACCATAAAGCTTTTCCATCATTTTCCATCAGTATATGTATGAAATGCATGTGAAATAAGAAGGAAATCTTACTCCTGAAGTTTTCCAGGGACACACCAATTGTGTCTTGTTTACACTCCTTTGGCTCCTCTTAAACTGTAGAGTTCAGTTTCATTAGTGAACTACTTCATCCAGACTTAACTGTTACAGTAGGTCACTGAGGTCAGCTGATTAATACTTGCTGGCTGTAGCTAGATCCAGGTGCTTTTCAGGATGTGACTTCCAAATTCCATTGGATTTAAGATCTGTTGACCCAGCTGATAACTTCAGAAAGAAGCTTTGGACCCACCTGTGCATGTTTGCTTTTATCCATTTATTTTAGTTTATATTATAAAACACTTTGCGTATACAGTCCTTCTCAAGAATAAAAGCCACAAACTTCACTTCCTTTCTTACTAACTTGCAATTCCGTGAGTGACCTTTTCTGAGTTGCAGTTTTTTGTTTGTCCTGAACCAACCATGCTTTGATAAATCACAGCTTACTTTCAATATTTAATGATTTTTGTAACCATTAACCAAACATAATCAAACACTGGGTTTATTACTCACTCACTGCCCGGGTGAACCGATTTCTTGCGTGTCTTCTGTGCAGCGGCTCACTGATGAAGGTTGCAGCGCCTCTCCCGCTTCCTCTTGCTCCGTTGCCGTGGTAACTCACAGAGAGCGTCGGCTGCTTTGTAGCAGATGGAGAGGAAGATGGAGGAGAACACTGTTAGCGACGTCGACGCTGGTGTGTAAATATGAGCCTTAACCCGGCAACCCGTTCACTGCTATACAAGCAGAGGGAAGCGCGTGATAGCCCGTTATCTCACAATAATATGCGCGCGTGACTGGCTCGCTACGTCCCTTTTTATGGACGCTAACGTTAAGTGTGTTAACCTCCTAGCTAGCAGGTGCAAAAATGTAAACACAGTCCTGTCACCAGCAAGCGTGAGCTAGCTGTGCTGTTGTCGACTTCATTCAACCATATTATGAGCTGCATGTGCGTTTAGATAATTGCTGACATGACAAAGTTAACCGCTGCATAGCCGAGCAGGCGTGCAGGTGTACTGTTTGTTAAATTGTGTTAGCTAGGTTTGTTACTCAGAGTGCAGTGAGCTGCTGTGGAGCTAATTAGCTTTCCGTTGTACCTGAAGTTTTCTCTTGGTGATGAAAACCGGTGTTTGTCTGTTATCCTTCTAAATGAATGCTACCGTAAATGAGCCGCTCTTAACAAATTAACAAATGGTACACGCCGCTGTAGTGGGGGGGGTCAAACAAACAAAACGCACATTTGAACCAATAATAATATTTGTTGTGGCAGGGGTTTTGTCATGTTTATCATATGTTTGTATACTTAAACCACACTAAGGTGCTAGTAGCTTTGAATTAAGTTAAACGTTATTGATGGTGGTAATACCTCAGTACTGTCGAAATAATATATATATATTTTTAAGTTTGTATAAATACACAGGGGAATACATACAAAACTTTTTTTTTTTTAAATTACCACCTTTAGACTCCACAGTTGTGAAAAAAAACCCTATTTGCCATCTTCCTGATTATTTTTGTTTGCATATTTGTACAAAATAGTGTCCTTGGGTGTTTTGAAAGGCGCTTTTAAATAAAATGTATTAAAATGCTTTATTATTTGTTTTACATTTTAAAGATCTAAACTAAATATACTACGAGCAACGGTATAAGAAATGGAAATGAGTTAAAGTATTCACTTTTTTTTTAAAGTATTCACTTACTAAAAGGTCAGTTGTACAAGGAAAAGAAACCATGTGTTGAAATTTTCTGTTGAAATGAACAGCCTAATTACTACTTAGTACTAATTACTAATACCAATAAAATCTATCAAATGAACACTTCTTATACTGTTGATGTTGTGGCGCGTCACATTTAACAACAACATTATGTGAATTAGTTATCCTTATCCTTATATCTTGTATTTTTTATAGACTTGGTGTGTGTGTGTGTCTCTTTTTTTGATTGTAACAAAAGTCAACATGACAACAACATAACAAAAGGGACCATTTCTTTTTTCTAATGGAGTAAATACCTGTCCTTACTTTAATAACAAAAACTGTAATATATTATATTGTCATATACAGCTACGAACCAAGGGTTTACACACAGTAGTCTGAGACTCCTTTGAGTAAAGTTAAACTCTACATTTTGCACTTGTTCTTCAGGCCGTGAAGCTGGGGGAGAGGATGCCTTGGTGGGCAATGTAAACAAGCTGATGGTGAGCCCACCAGGATACTCAGGAACTCCACGAAAAGGACATCTGGTTTTTGATGCATGCTTTGAAAGTGGTGAGTAACTGCAAGACACAATATTTAACATTTAGACATAATTACAGGATGCAGACTTGGATGGAAAAGCAAGACTTTCTTCTGCCGACTGACACATTTTTTTAAGCAGATTTGTTTAGCAAGAAAGTCAGATAATTGTTAAATCAGATGCTGTAATGACAGCTCCCCACATCCTGCAAGCACAGTGACCAAATCACAACAATCCCTTCTTCTCCATGCAACCCAGGTTCCCAGTGAAGGGTGGGTATATATGCTGACATTTGAAAAAAAAAACCCCTATAATATTAGATAATATCTTACTGTCATGAGATCTGTGCTGAAGCCAAATATTATCTGTTGTCACTGCTGCCCTAGAACACTGACTGCAGTTACCCAAAAGCAGTCAGTGGGTCAGCTTTAGCTAGATGCTGTTTGAACATTTGTACATTACTTTTGTAATGTGATCTTAATATTTGTAGTTTAAAACAATTTTAAATCTGACATGCCTGTGTCCATTGTTAGCCAGCACCTTGTATATTTGCCCTTCCTTTGCATTTACATGGCTGAATCTGAGTTTTTTAAACAATAGTAAAAAGCTCGATGGACAAAGTGGTAACCTATGACTTCCATTATTTATGTTCCTGGGCTGGAGCGTGGTTGTGGTCAGAACACAGTTTTTAGGCTTATTGTATTTGCTACCTTTTTAATTGAGCTTGCTTAACAAAAACGTTTTTGTTACATGACCTGGATTGTCTCCACTGTGGCTTTGTTCCCTTAGTGTCTCCATGTGTGTGTCAGCGAGAGCATAAACTACACCTGGGATCTCTACATCATCCTGTCTGTTATCTTCCATTTCGTTTGTCTGAAATTGTTTTCTAAAACTTTTTATCCATACACAGGGTCCTCACAGTTCAGACATTTTTTTGTTGTTGTTGTAAAAGTGGATGAGATGCTGGCACTATTGATCCCTGAAATCTTTTCACAGTAAACTGGGCAACAACCCTGTTGCACTCTGTTTTTTTCCCTGCCTTGTTTTTACTTATCTAGCACTTGAGAATCAATTTTATTTGCGTGTTTGACTGCAATCTACTGACGAAGCCGTGATTTCTGCTTGGCCTAGCACTAATTTGGAAGACTTAAAGAAGTTCCAAGATGCAATAATAACTACAGACTCATTTTGTTTACAGTAGTAAGTGTTACCTTAATTTTATGGGAGACGGTCACATTTTTAGTTTTTACTGAGGCTGCATTAAAGACGCCAGCACAGCAGTCTCTTTGTTTAAGAAGTCAAACACACCACAGAGCTTTAGACATAAAAGATGCTCTACTTTTATTTTTATTTTTTTTCAAAATTTGCTGGTGTTTCCCTTTTTATACACAAGATGCACATTACATTGCATTTAGCTACATTTTTATTTCATTTGTTAAAGTGAACCCACATATTTGAACAATCTGGTCATTGCTGACAGAGGCATGACCAGAGAGCACAGAATGTAAAAACAGATCTCTTGACACCATCCCCACCATTAATAGGGACAAGTCCTCATTCTTACACTTTTATATAAATGCTTCTGGAATCTTAAAATATTTACTAGGCAAAATAGAAGTTAGCCCAGGAATTTTAAAATAGAGACCGCTGCGCTGTTACAAGCTAGATAACGTGTATAGCTCATGCTTAAATGTGGATATATATGCACGTAGTATGTAGGCTTGTAAAAGATTTAGTGCTGTTGTTCAGACATTTACTCATTGTCTATATAAACTATAAAATGCAGATGTTTTACAATGTGCATTATGCAGAATACCTCACTGACTCTGGTTCAAATTTGATTATTCGTTCAAACCTCCGCCCACACAGGACTGAACCATTTATATATTGCATACATCCACAAGAGGGCAAACCGATACCTGGACAGACATACTTATAAAGGCGTTTCAACTTAAAGATCTCTCTTACATTCCAGCACATTACAAAACTAAACAAATTAATTAGGTTAAGTTGTATTTAATAGGGATTTGACAACCTATTCGAGCTCTGCTGTGAAAAGCATTGAACAGCAATGATCTTTTCCCTAGCATGAAATGGAAAGTAACAAAGCACCAGGGAGCTGCAGGAAGCTTTTATCAGTATATTATTTTCTCTGTAGCTAAGGTAGGTTGCAAACTCTCTGCCATGATCACCACGGGTTTTTGTTGATTATTTTGGGTCTTAATTGACTCATGTTGGGCCAAAGCGCCAGTGAATCGTGCATTTTTTACGTGGTTTTTTTTTAGACACAAGTTACAACTGCTTAGTTAGCTAATGTACGCTAATGTACCTGCTGTTATCATTTACTGTGAATTGCAAATATAAAAAGAGGCTGAAAATGTTGGTATAACAAAAAACCAACAAACAAAAAAGCACAACAGACAAATGTAAAATTTAACTCTGTTTACCTTTAGTTGCTCAACTGATATTGGTTCATTTATGCTCCCGAATTAGGGAAGTTTAAATCATTTTCATTCTCTTCTTGTGTCAACAGCAGTGTATCTGAAGTCTGAAGCTGCACTTAGGAGCGTGCCAAGTAGTTGTTCTGACTTTGACTCACACATAGTACAGCTGCGTGGTATTGTATGTGGATAGCGG
>VUQG01044546.1:157284-168080 GCA_015106755.1 Etia nguti
GCGGTCTCTTTGCCTCCCCTCAGCACTGTCGCATTTGTTGTGGAGGAAATACAGCTATGTATTTTGTGCAGGTCAGAAGAAAGATAGCCACTTGTAGTGTTGATTATTTTCCACAATTAATTTTCATAGTTGGATTGAAAAAAAAATCAATTATATAATTGAATTGAGGCTGCTGTACGCATAAAGTAAGATGAAGTTAAATATGCTCCAGAGTCCTTTGTTAATGGCCTTGCTTTCTGCTAGTGGAGTGGCATTCAAACGAAAATGAAGAACTGCATGTTTTCAGCACCGACAAGGTCGGCTGGTTAGACCCACGAGCGGGCAAACACTCAAGCACCAAGTAGGCAGAATAAATCAGGGAACCAGCAGGCTCTCTCTGGGACTGAATCGCTGTGTGGAGATTAGGTTCAGATGGTGCTCAGATTTCATATTTCCACAGATAAGCCCATTTTGGTTTCTGCAGACTCAGATGAGCTTTAACTTCTCCCTGTTTACTTTCTGTTGTCTGACTTTGGTGTCAGTGTCAATGTTGTTCTCCAGCGTTGATTCTCTGAGGCACTTGATTTTCAACAGCCTGGAGGTCAGTGGATTACTAACAATTAAGTTGGGTTAGGCTTATTCACAAGAGGAAAGACAATCTTTTATAGACATATAGTGGGATAGATAAACCTTATCAGACTCATATGTGAAGGAGAGTACAAATATATAGTACCAGAGTGTTATATTAGGAGGACTTTGCTGCAATATCAGTGTGGTAATTGCCCTTTTTATAAATTTTTCTTTTTTTTCTCCCCAGATGACATGGCCAGAGGAGCTCAGACATTGATTAATGGGTGCTGAGCTCCCTCACAGGGATCAGCTAACATATACATGTCTGTGGCTCCGGATGTATCTCCTGAATGATTTATGGAATTGATATTAATCTCTTTCCAGTAAATGCATTACTAAAGTTAGAATATGGGATAAATTGATGTTTGCCAGATATTCTCAAATTAATGCCCTGTTGCTGTTTCATTTAAACACTACTGGTCTTAACAGCATTACTTTAAAGTTCCACTTCATGGTTTATAATTTTGTTTTTTCCAGAATTCTTTACATGTGCATTTAAATTATTTTTCTATAAGTTATACTCCATCTGAAATCTAAGTATTTGTCTACAACCTCATGCACTTCTTGCTATTCATGTGTTCGTTGTCATCATTTACCATAGTAAAAATAAATGTGCCGCAAACAAAGTACCACTGTTTTTACTAAAGATAATATTACTTCTTAATTCTAAATTCTTAATTAAAATTTAACAAAATAAAAAGCAGAAATTTTGGCATTTAAAAAAACTTCTTAATTTATGTATGTTTGTTTAACTTGTTCTGAGTTTCCTGAGGACAAAATTAAACAAGAGGTAAGAAATACAAATGTAAATTTCTATAAATTTATCAGAGGAAGAGTTCTCTTTGCCCCTCTCTTATCAGATAAATAATACTAATACTATTTACCCAGAGTTACCCCAAGTTACTTTGTTTTTGAATGTATGTTTGTTAAGTGCAAACTTGCATTAGGAGAAGTTCTTATTTATAATATTTCTGAACATAAGAGTGCACAGATTAACTTTAAAAATCAATCCTTGGATAAAAACTTGTGGTAGAGAAAATACATGCAGTTAAATTGTGAAAAGGCAAAATCTGTTCTCTCGTTCTTTAATTGTCTTAAAGATGTTGAACAGCAGCAAATGTGTAGGTTCACCTAACCTGAGAATACCTGCCATATTGTGTTTACAGTAAATTTTGTGCCTCTGCTCACACTTTATAAGACAGGTTGCATAAGTGAAGAATGTAAAATGAGCTCCTGGTTTCATATATTCAGTCTGATATTTGTGATACCAGTGAGGGAGGGGAAATTGGAGACAAATATGTAAGCTCCTGCCACAAATGTTCATTTCTCAAGGCAATTGAATGGGCCTTTTATGACAGTCTGTGTCTGTTTTACTTCTCTCAGACTAGATTGAATAGTCAGTATTTCTAGCAGATGTTTTCATGTGAAAATTATGCATACCTATAGGAAGGATCTTTGCCCGACTCCTGATGCTATCTGCATCCCATGTACATTTCCATAAAGCACAGCTTTTATTTTCTTGTCTTCATATAGCATAGAATAAAATCTAATTGGTTTATTAAAACAGACATTGGTTATGTAAGCTGTTTGCCAAAGGTATAAAACCTAATTTACATTTAGATGAGGCTTAATTCACTTTGTTGTCTGTGCTGTGCTGATCAAGTCAGTGATGGCCTACAGATTTACATACAGTGTGTCTCAGTCAACAGGCCCTCTGACACAGAGTCATTATAAACCATTAAATGCCTTTTACTGTACTATGCCTAAAAAATGAGCATGACAGTTCTCTCAGCCATGCCGTGTTTGGTACAGTACAACTTGAACACTGTGGCTATTTTCATTCTCACTGGTTTTGTTGAACGTTTTGGATTGTATAATTTGCCCAGTGTTATTAACACCCATGTAAACACAGAGTTTTACTTACTGAGATCATTTTTTTTATGTAGTACAGTAGGAAATAAAAGATTTTGCTAATCTGTAAACATTTAAACTCTGGCCTATTGTTGTGTATTGTGTCAAATGGCAGAGATTCGTGAAAGTGATAATAGAAGTCTAATTGTTTTTAGAGTGAAATCCAAATGACATTCTTATCTTGTCTTGTCACACACTCCAACTGTTGACATTTTTAGTTAAGTTCCAAATTCTTTTGTGAATGCATCCTCACAATGCCGCTGACTAAAGTGCCATATGTCTGTACAAAGAATGACACTGACAGCGCAGGCCTATTGTTTTACTGCACCTCTGGACCATGCACCAGATATAATTAAGCACTCATTGATTAGACAGACCGCTCTCTGCTGACAATGACTTGCATGGTCAAAGAAATTCCCCAGCGGTGACAAGTGTTTAATGGGGTCTATTGATAAGGACAACTCATAGACTTTACAGTCAATTCACTCAATACAATCCAACTTATATTGCAGACTGGAGAACAGATATTGTCGAACTGCTATGTCCATATCGTACTACAACCAAAATAGTCGAGGCTGTCAGATACTTTTTGAAGTCATAGTGTTTCCTGAGTCTGAGTAATTAACCTGATCTGTAAATCATGTAACAGCTTGTTAGACTAAGAGAGTAAAAACTTACACACTGATTCATGGTAATAAGTCATAATTTTCTGTACAACTTTATCGGTGTCTCACATCATTGCCTAGGGATTTTGGCCCAACCTTTGCTACAATGTTCAGTTTTTTTAAGTTTTGCAGGCACAGCTCTCTTAATGTCCCACCAAAGCATTTAAACTGCATTGAGGTCTGAACTTTCACATCGCCACTGCATCACCACCTGGATCCTTTTTCTTTTTCGGCCATTGTTGTAGATTTGCTGAAGTGCTTGGAATCTTTGTCTTGTTGGATGGCCTGCTGGTGGCCAGGTGTTAGCTGTTGAACAAATCACCTCACATATGACTATTGAATATTTTGCTATAGAGAGAAGTTTATGGTCAACTCAGTGACTGCAAGCTGCCCAGTTTCTGTGGCGGCACCACAGTGGTGATAGCTGGTATGAGGTGTTTGTGCCTATATGTGTGGTTATTATGACCAAACGTCTCCATCTTTGTCTCATCTGTCCGGAGGAAATTGTTCCAGAATCCTTGTGGTTTGTTCAGATGCAACTCGGTTTTTTGTTTTGTTTCTGTGTTAGAGAGAAGAGGTTTTCTTTTGGCAGTCCTTCCATACAAGACATACTTGTTCAGTCTTCTTCTTATTGTGCTGTCATGAACCTTAACATGCTAACTGATGCCTGTAGGGTCTGAGATGTAGCTCTTGAGTCTTTTGCAGTTTCCCTGAGCATTGCATAGTCTGACCTTGGGCTGACTTTGATGGGATGTGTTCTCTTAGGAAGATTGTGTTGTTGTGTTAAGACACACCTGAATGCACCAGACAAAACAAAAATGTCCAAAACTTGTACTTTTACAGAGGTGATCACACTTGCTGATGATCCGCTAAAGTGCATTTGATTAGTTGCGCCTGGGTGCTACTTACCCTCTTAATTCATGTGAAAGCAGTAAGCATGTCCTTAGTTTTTTTCACGACTGCATAGAGTCCTTGAAAAAAAACAACTCTTTTTCACACGACTGTGTATTACCTTCCAGTTAGATAAATAATGAATATCTTATCGAACTCAGGTGCACCTCCTTGTACAGAAAAGCTACAGATAGATATTCATTACTACATGGACGTTCATATCATCCAGCATCTTTAAAAAAGAAATGTTCCTGTGCCTCAGTTTCACCCCACATGTTGCTTATGTAGCTCTAACAGTGACTTTTGAAGACTAAAAAGCAGATTTAGAACAAAGATTTTCAAAAAGATGTTAGAAATATGAGTGTGTAAAAAAAGCTTCTGATCATTAAAACCCAATTAAAATACTGAATTATACTCGTAATACTTCGGATATACTTATTATATCCTAATACTTGAACAAAGTAATTCAATGTGCCATTCAATATTCACTTTTGACTAAAGATATGGCCACCATTGTTAACAGATACTGGAGCGTTTTTACCTTGGGAACTATAAATGCAATGATGGTCAGCAATGTAATTTTACTCGTAAAACAAAGATTTTATATCATCCGGATACGAGCAAGACTTTTCCAAATTAAAGGGATAATTTAATGTAAAACCAGTAATGTGATAAAAATGCTTAAATGTCCTTGTGGTTTGGCATATATTGGTAAAACCTCGGGAACCTCTGAAAAATAGAATTTAGGAACATAGATGTGTTATTGGAAATCGTGATGAGAAAAGTCCGGTTGCCCACCACTTTAAGCATGTGAATCACAATGTGTCTTGTCTTGGTTGTATTGGGATTGAGCATGTACAGCTTGCAAAAAGAGAAGCGGACATTAATACTTAACTTTTACACCGTGAACTTTATTGGATTTTCACTCTAGAGACTTTGTCCCCAAAAAGTCTTAATGGAGAAATGGACTTTGTCCTTTTTTATGACTCCTTGTATTTCAGTGTTATATTATATGTTCAGTTTTTCAGTGTATTTCTTATGGATTCGTGTGTTTTCAGTTGAGGGTCGTATTGTATTTACTGTATCTAATAATGCAAGCGCCCCTTTAGACTTGATGACGGGAATACCGGACGGCAGTGTAGTCTCTTATAAAGAGCTTTGATATTGTTTTTTGTGTATATATTTCTTAATAATAATGTTTTACACGACAGACACTATATGGGACAATATAGCAATTTTTTTATTTGTCTGATCAACTGCATTAATTTACATTGTTAGATATTACTTGTTTTTGAACTTCAGCATGTTATGGATTAAGGATATTATGTTTTGTTTTTCTGTTTATTTTTACATTTTTTGTGAAGACATTTTTTTATGTTTCTGTTTCAAATTGTTTGTCCTATAAAAGAGATGGTTATTGATTGGATGTTATCACTGTTGGTTGTGGTCATGTGACTGTTCACAGGTGATTTAAGATGGTCCTGCCTTGTGTTTCATCGTCTGATGAAGAGCAGGTAGGGATGGGAATTGATAAGAATTCAGCGATTCGGATACCTTGTCGATTCTCATCGGCTCCACTTTGAGAGTCACCGCCATCTCTGAGCTGCATTCATGCAAATTAATTACATGCTGTGTCTTCAAATGTTTGTGCACATTGGAGGTATTTCCCCTCTTTGGTGTGATCAGTGTTGGGTCATTACTCAAAAAAAGTAAAGTAAAAAAGTTGTTACATATGTTACACAGAACACTTTTCTTAAATGTAATGCAGTACGTTACAAGACATTTATTATACTACTTGTATACTTGTGTTATACTATGCGTTACTTTCACGTTACTCTGTAAAATGATCTGAAACACACTGTTTCATAATTACCGATTAGCAATATAATTTAGAGTTGCGCAGTGTGCGAACCATTAATTACCAATACAGATTAATTAATGCGACTTAAGTGTGAAACAATCTTAGTAGTCGTTAGAATGACTTTTGACACCATCTCAGTTTCATAATAAACATGGTAAGCATTAACGTTTACCATGAAACGCTGAGCAGAGATGATGAGTAAGTAATAGCAATAGTAATAGTCTTCAACAATTTTGAAATCTATTACTATGAGCAATACAAAATGTGGTATTTATATTTTCCAGGAGAGCTCACGCCAAATTCATATTTAGGTTGTTGCTATTCTTCTGGGCATACATTAGGTTAATTTGGCTCTGGTGCAGTGATGGATAGTAAATAATTTTCCCCCTTATTTTCTAATGCAGAGTGGGTTGGATTTGATACACTGACACAAGAAAGTCTAGTCTGAGCTGAAATTATATTTTGTTATGTTTTTACACATTCATTAGCTGTTAGTCATTAGCGGTAAATATTTGCCACTGCACAGATGATCATTGCAGTATAAATTAAGGTTTCCAACCCTGACATTATTGCTTTGATGAAATATCTACAACCTCTTCATGGATTTACTCTAGATTATAAATAACCCATTATTAATAATTGATAAACAAAGACTTTCTCTTATGTTTTTTAAAATTAGAAAACAATAGTAAATAAATAAATGTCTGTAAGAAGATTGGTAGTAAGGATAACATGGAAAAAACAGTCCCTTAAGCAAACCTACATAAGCAGTGACTAATCTCATTTTGCTTCAAGTGTATTTTTCTTTTCTTCCAGCACTCAGCAGTGTGTTTAATTTGTCTGGCCTTATCTTCTCCCAGAAACTGTCATGTCGCAGTTGCAGCGACCCTCTGAAAAATGATTGATTAGAGTCACGACTAAAGCAAAATTCAGAAGACAGAGATCAAAACGGGGCCAAAAAGAGATGGTTGGAAAAAGCATGAGAAATAAGGTACTACAGAAGGAAAGAAAAATATGAACACTTGGGGGTGGGGTGGCTGGGGGTCTGTAGCCAGTGAAGGGGGAATGCAGTCAAGCTTGTCAGAAGATATTTATATACTCCAGAGTGCCCCATGAATCAGGATAGTTGAGTTTCCATTGATTAAAGAAGAGGGAAACGTTTTTACAATCAAGCCAGATGCTCAGAACGAGTGGTTTGGAGAGGCCTGAGTTTGCTGCAGTATGCAGCTCTCTCCTTCACTTCTTCTGCCTCTCTGATGAAACAATCCAGAGGGAGAGGCAGCCCAGGAGGGAACAAATATATATCATTTTTGTTAATGCCTTTTTACTTGTAATCAGCATGAGCATAATTCTGAATTTGTTTGACACTTAACTCCCCACACGTGTGCATTGTGCTGTCATATGACCTTTTAATGGCTAGATTTTTTTACTTTTCTATAGCTCACCGACCTTAGAACGCTCTCTCTTATGGGCTTTCCAAGAGAAGATCTATTTGTCTGAGTAGGAGGGAGCACTTCTGACATCTGATGCATTGAGAGGCACTCCCAGTCTCTCTGTCTCTCTTACATGTCCTTGGCAGCGGAGAAGCTTCACTGCTCAAATCACTAAATGGCCTCTCCAGTTTTCCCTTTTAGCAGTTCTCTCTCCTCTCTCTTTCTTTTAAGTCAGGCGCAGAGTATGGAGATAAATTTGAGTTGTCTTGGGACTGTTGGCAAGACCATTGCTTTTGATTTATGCTATTTATTGGCCATTTGTATCCGTAAGAAATTACTCTTTATTGTTACTTCTTGTTTTATTGTCATATTCTGAGATTCTCTTCAGGATGTATATCATACCTTTTATTTCTCTTTAGGAAAAACTTCACGCAATATGAATTGGGGTTGTTTTACGTTGGCTTGACCCTGTGTTAAGTGTCCAGGATGTATCAAATAATACACTTTCGTCATTTGGTACACCTGCTAGTTAATTCAAATGACTAATCAGACAGTCACGTTGCAGCAAGCTGATACATTTAGACATGTAGACATGGTCAAGATGACCTGCTGAAGTTCAAACCAATTTCTTCCTCATCAGAATGAGGAAGAAATGTAAAATGACTTTGAATGTATTTCTTTGTATTTCAGAAACTACTGGGATTTTCCCACACAACCATTTCTAGGGTTTACAGAGAATTGTCAGAAAAAGAGAAAATATCCATTGAAAAGCAGTTCTCTTTGTGAAAATGCCTTGTTGTTGCCAGAGGTCAGATGAGAATGGCCAGACTGCTTCAGGCTGATAGGAAGGCAAAGGTAACTCAAATGACCACTCGTTACCACCAAGAGATGAAGAAGAGCATCTCTGTATGTGCAACATGCCCAAGCTTGAAGCAGATAGGCTACAACAGCAGAAGACTACAAGAGGTGCCACTCCTGTCAGCTAAGAACAGGAAAGTGGGGCTGCAGTTCATAGAGGTGCACCACACATGAACGGTAGAAGGCTGGAAAAACATTGCTCGATCTGACGAGTATCAATTTCTGCTGCAAAATCTGGATAGTAAAGTCAAAAATTTGGCATACACAACATGTACATGGATCGGTCCTCCCTTATATCAGTGATACCAGCAGCTGGTGGTGTAATAGTGTGGCGAACATTCTCTTTGCATATTTTGGGCCCCTTAGTAATAACTGAGCATGGTTTAAATGACCACAGTATATCCATCCATCCTTTTGATGGCCGCCTCCTGCAGGATAGTGTGCTGTGTCACAAGGCTCAAATCATATCAAACAGATTTCATGTACATGACAATGAGTTCACAATATTTAAATGGTCTTCACACCCACTGGATCTTCATCCAGTAGAGCACCTTTGGGATGTACTGGAGCGCAACAAGAGATTTGCATCATGGGTGTGCGGCTGAAAAATCTACAGCAACCGTGTGATGCTATCATGCCAGCACCATGTTGAGTCTATGCCACAAAGAATTGAGACAGTTCTAAGCAAAGGTCCAACCCAGTACTAGCCCAGTGTATCCAATAAGATGGCCGGTCAGTATATTTAGGTCTGAATGAGTCACTTGTAAAGATAACCCCATATATAACCTGTATGATCATTCTCTGTAGTACTTCCCAGCTTTATCTGTTGTTTTTGTTTTGTCATCTGTATTTGGCTCCTTCAGGATATTCTCATGGCTCTCTGTTGTTTTTAGAGTTAGCAGGCAGCTATTTTAATCAGAAAAAGTGTCAAAATCCCACTGTAAGCTATCTACCCAGCACCTAACAGCAGATAAAGTAAGTTTCTAGTTTGAGTAGAGGCAACAATAGATTTAAACAGATGGACACACACACACACACACACACACACACACACACACGAGACTCCACTATAATGCAGCTGTGACTGGCTGTCTTTTATGTATGGAAACAACAGCTCCTTGCATATTAATTTAAAGGTGATAACATGCCAGTGTTCTGCTGTATTTTATTTTGTCTAAGCAGAACAAATGCGAATAATCTAAAAATCTGCCTTGAACACATGGCTTCATTGAGGCTTGACAGAGTTTTTGCATTGCAAAGTGGTATCAGTAGCACTGAATGAGTTGCAGAGTGATAATCCTGTCTGACATTTGGGCCTGTTGCATATGGCCACGTCTAATCACTAAGTGAACACATTGGCTCAGGAAGTACTACAAACAACCTCAGCGTTTTGTGAGTTAATTGTTGATGGCTCTGATTTGAGCAACACATAGGAGACCCCGCCCCTTGCACATCTATTCAAAATGTCACCAAATGCTAGCAGCAGTAGGATATTTCTAAAAGTTTGAGTCATAAAAGCGTTTGATTATCAACTGTATACACAGTGTGGCTGTGAGATTTGAAAAGTCTGAGGGGAAGAATATTCAGACATTTGATATTATATAAAGTTTTCTCTTTTTAACATTAAAAATTGCATCGTTGTTACTTCATCTGCATTGAAGGAAGTGGTGTGACCCAAACAGGTTTCACTTTGTTGTTGTTTTTAAAATCCAGCTCTAGGCTATTTTGTGTTATAAACATATTTGGAACATCACTATTCATTGGCTCAGGGCCTGCCTCTAGCGTCGTGATACAAGTGTGTCATAAGTAAACATTACTGCAACCAGATTTCTGCATTGCACAAGTGGTTCTCGCGCACAAGGCCCCGGTGATTCATCCAGTAATTCATTTCCAAGCAATTCCTAACGCCATAAACACAGTTTCAGAGCAGGCGTCTCATTTTTCATCCAAGGCAAGACGGTACAGTTTGGGAAAATGGCAAGGATTTGTAATGCTTTACCACTTCATGTTTTTCAAGCTGCCTGTATTTATTCTGCTGATTTATTTAGAAAACCTCTCTCTGAGATGAGCTTCATTGATGTGCCAGGGTTTGTTTGATAACACAAATTCATGTTCAGAATATAGTTATACAGTGAAGGATGAAATACTCACAGGAGCAGCATTCTGAAAGAATACATTTTTGATTTAAATCCAGGCTGCTATCTCGTAGGTCTGCTGCTCAAAGTAAACAGTATAGAAAATTCACTCCTTGTGGCCAGTGCTGTTTGGCCAAATGCTCTTATCAGGATTGTTTTCCCCATGGACGTTTCAAATACCTCTTATTAGTGAACGCACTGGAATCTCTAAAAAATATGATGTTTTTGCAGTATAGTTACTCAAGTGCTCATTATAAAACAGCTAGTAGTGGTTCTGAATAAAGATTGTGATGACAGTATCACTGGCAAGCATTTATACATTTGCTTGGATCAGAACTTTGAATTTGACTGCTCTATATTTATCTTTTGTAACTCATTCACTTGGTCGAGGGATGTAGGGTTGTTGCCACTTTGATTTATAGGTATCTCGGCA
>VUQG01044546.1:178512-198243 GCA_015106755.1 Etia nguti
GTATCAGTTTCTGTTGTAACCCACAAACTGAATGGTAATGTAACAACACTCATTTTTCACGTTTTCACTAAAACAGTTCATTACTTCCACGTCTAGTTGGTTGTAATGGAAGCGGAGTCAACTGGATCCGCTCTCCCTACCCAGCGAATGCTCCCGGCGCAAGGGAAACCAATTCTGCCGGGGATACCTACCTTGGCACGCCGGGGAGGCGTGATTGCGGATGCCGCTCAGGTGCGTCACGCCCCGCCACAGCTCTGCAGTCAAAAAAAGGCTGACTACAGCCACTAAGACTGAATAATGTTAAACTCTCACTAAATTATATATTTTTCATCTCTGTTCCCAAGTTTATGGATTTCTTTTTTTTTATATAAGACTAAGACTGAACTGTATTTTTCCATTTCTGGCAATGTTCTCATTCTGTTTAACTTGTTGCTTTTTTTGAAGAAGTGCTGCAGACTAATGAAACAGTCTAGTGACAAAAGTTACAAATAGTTGTTTGAAATGAAAGTTGTTTGTTTAAAACTAAAATTACTGAAGGATTCATTGTGAATGAGTTTATTATCTAAATAAAGTTGCAGCTAGGCTTTTCTGTCATTGTTTATTTCTTCCTGTCATGTGGGGAATGATGTAAAAAGTTTGAGAACCACTGATCTAAGACCACGTTTATTGCGAGCCAGACAATAATCCACCTACTATAATCCACTTTGTTTTCAGTGCGATGTTTTGTAAAATTTGTCAATAATAAGGAATTATAGTGGAGCCTCTAAATCCTGAGAAAGCAAATGAAATTTTGGTCATGGTCATTAAGCCACCTATTTAAATTTTAAACATTTTAAAGGAAAAATCTCAGCATCATTTTTAGTTTATTTCCAATTAACTGTTCAGTTAAGTAATGTTGGTAGTAAGTAATGATTTAATCACAACATAGAGAAAAAAAAATCAACCTATTGATCCCTCATATAATGGTTTAAAAGCACTTACTGAGTATAAAATCTTAAAATAGTAATGACCCCAAATAAATAATTAAAATGCCCTCAGAGATTGGTTGGTTTTTCAATATTGAATAACATTATTAAGAGTCTGATAGGAGGGATGACCTTTGGAGGCCGTCATTAACTTGTTCTAATAGGCTGTATTTGGCAGCATTGCCTCTATGAATAGCTGTGATGTTGGTATGATAGATGATCGATTTAATGTCCCATTTGTTTGGAAATGGTGCAACTTTGCCGTCTATCTAATGTGTCTACGTTACAGCTTTCTACCTGCAGCCAGTCTGGTTTAACCCTCAGCTTGTAATGGCTTAGGGTTAGAAACCTAGTCCTTACATGCTTGCCTACTCCCTAAAGAGCTGTGCTTTTCAACTGATGAATTTTTTTTTTTTCTTTTTCAATATTTCATTTCCTATTACTACAGGTCACTCTTGTCAATAACAGGTGATAAATGTGCCAAGATGTACAGTAAACGTTTTTCCCTTTTGGTTTAGTACTTTAAAAAGTCTACTCTGGAAGTGGCATTTTTGAAAAAAAAAAAATGTACAAAAGACTAATGGAAAATATTTTCCATTATTTTGACAATAATTTTGGGCTCACAAGAAAAGGTCATCTTAGCAACATTTGTTTGTCTTTCTTTTAATTGTTCCACCTTTTTTGTTGTGACGGTATTTCTGTAATCTTGCCTCCTAAACTGCCTGAACAGAGCTGTGACATGTAGTTCTCTTTATACACACACCTTCTGACTTTCTTTGCAATCCTTCTTTGAATTGACACTTGTCGCCTCTCTCTCCTTTCCACAGACTGCACGTCTGCATTTATTATTGTCTCTCTTGCCTTACTTTCTTGGGCTTTATACTCTATGAATTTAGACTCAGCACATTTCAGTTGAATAAGCAGATGAAGTACAAGACTTATATACTGTGTCATAGCTTTGCCCAGACACTCCCTAATCAGACTAGTGGTCTACATAGACCGATTTTCGTTCCTGGCACCGGTATGTTGGAATGAGATGCCACTCACCATTAGTGGAAGCTGTTATTGGACGCCAGGCTTTAAATGTAAATACGAATCAGTCATCAGCTTATTGTTTCACAATAACACCAGGCAGTTTGCTTCTTACTGCTTGTGCATTTCCATTATGTGCTGTATGAATTGAAATAAAACTTCACATTTATAGCTGTGACATGAGCAAATGTTTTGCTTGTGCTCAATTTTGCTATTACAGGAATGCTGCATTCACTTTCTCTTCCCTTTCTTCACTGATTCTTTTTGTCTCACATCTTGTGTCATCAGACATAACTTAAAAATACTTGCCTCGTTGACTATAGGTCATGAGAGCCAATGAGGCTGAACTTAAAGGCCTACAACAAAGACCTAGTGTAATGAGACGCACCATAAATGGAGAACAGAATCAAATGAATTGTATCCAAAAAAGTCACTTTTTCCCCTTCACGAAACAAAGTTTCAATGCAAGTATTAATGTTTATTTGTCAGTGCACCTGGTGATTTTCTGTAGTCCTATATAACGTAATGATGGCACGTCTGTGTATAGTTTCAGTGGAGCAGAGCAAAGTGGGTGTGTGGTCTCTGTATGCAAGTGTGTGTGTGTGTGTGTGTCACAAGCTGACTGGTGGATTAGCTGTCCGATAGCAGAAGGAGAGGGATCTGCTTTGACAGTGTGGTAGTTAGCCCATCTGTCTATAATCTGCTGTGTCAGTGTGTGCGTGCTGCTGCTTTGGTACTACCTGCCACCAGGTGGTCAGCAATACCCCAACGCCCTGAAATAAAGCTGTGAGGGAGGTGGAGCCTAGTGGTCGGCACACTTTCCCAACAAACTTGATCAGCTGTTGCTCGTATACTGCACTACATTCTAATACTTAAAATCACAGAGATGATTGGTCAAATTTATTGTGTGAAGAATAAACTGTTACATAGTCATTATTATTATTGAGAAGACCAACAGACTTTTGGCTCGTATCTCTTTTTTTAGCTTTTACACTGGCAGCCAATAATTTGTGCATAAGGGTTTCCAGTTAATGTGTGCAGATATGAATTAGAATATAAACACAAGGCCTATATTTAGAAAGCCTTTCTTATAATCAGCTGCTACCCACCCAGCTTAAAGACAGCTGTGAGAATTGGAATATGGAAAGTATTTCCCAGTGGATTAATTATATTTCACTGATCATCTGGATGTATTTTATTCTTATTATTTTTGCTGTGAATAGTATATTGTGTGTCAAATATGGATTGCTTGAACACCCCTGTGGTCTTTCTGTTTCTCATACTTACGGCAGTAAATGTCTGAGAGTAATTCTACTTGAGCATTAACTTGGTTTGTGATACTTTAAAATGCAGAAAAATACGGAGCGTCGTCTCACCTGCTGCTTCCTCAGGCAGAGTGCCTTCCAGTCATATTTACTATTATTCAGCCGTAGAGAGAGAGAGAACAAACTTTCATAAATAACACTCAGAATTAAACTTAACCAGATGAACAAGCAGTTGATTTCATAATTCAGCTGTACTCTAACATTAACTCAAGCAGCTCTACAGTAAGAAAAGATTTCACTCCCTCTGATATTGTACAATAGCAGAAAAAATACAATGTCAGTATATGGTGGTCAGCGTTGCTATTGTGTGGGGCTGCCATAAATTCACTGAGAAATGGGAAACATTGACTTGGTCACATAATATGCATACTTGGGTGGCTGTTAATAAAACAGGTTGGCCTTTGTTTTTGCATGACATTTAATGTTAACACGTGTCTTTAAAAGCACGTCTTAGATTTAAAATGAGCTGCGTTACAGCATTATCTTGTCTTGGGATTGCCTGCCTGTCTTTCCGTAAAGCTTTGTGTATATTGACTGAGAGCATTTAGCAATACCGACGAAGCGAATCACTGATCAGTTCTACAACATGCCAATCTAAGTTGGTTTTTCTTCCCCTCAGGGAACCTGGGTCGTGTTGACTACATCAGTGAGTTTGAATTTGATCTCTTCATCCGGCCTGACACCTGCAACCCCCGATTCAGAGTGTGGTTTAACTTCACTGTGGAGAATGTCCGAGAGACACAGGTTAGTGTGCTTTGGCCTTTTAGTGTGTCCCTGTCTCTGTGTGCGCTCACGTCTTCACTTATTAATTAATTTACAACAGACAATACTTACTTACTATCTGTAGTTAACAGTAAATTTGAAATTTTTTAGGTATATACTCACACAACTATAAACTTATAGCAAAGTTTGCATCACTATCAACTTTTCTTCTTACTTTAATATTACATATGTCTTATTATGAGTAAAGGAAAGGTAATGTTGCTGCAGTTTGCAACCAACTGTTTGCCACTCCCTTTTCATATATCCCGGATATTTGGTGGCCTTTATTTTAAAGACATAATGCAAATTTTCTTCAAGAAGCAGTGTTTTGTTTGTCTGTTCTGAGCTACTGTAGAAACATGGTAGCACAACATGGCAGACTGGATAGAAGAAAACTCCATGTAGATATAAGGAGGTATTTTAACCTAAGGAAACCCAAAATGTAAAATTTATACAGCTCCAAATCGCAACAACAATCACCCCAAGGTAAGGTAAGCTAAAGACTCTACAATATAGAGAGAAAACCCCAACAATCAGACGACCCCCTATGAGCAAGCATTTTGCAACAGTGGGAAGGAAAAACGTCAGGAAGAAATCTGTGGGAGAGCCAGGCTCAGGGCCCATGATTAAATGCAAAGTGGTGTATAAACATATGGAGAGTGAAAAGAGGTGAGTAGAAAAAAAACTCTCAGTGCATCATGGGAAGCCCCAAGCAGCCTAGGCTTATTGCAGCATAACCAAGGGAGGGTTCAGTGTGACCTGATCCAGCCCTAACTCTAAGTTTGATCAAAAAGGAAACTTTAATCCTAATCTTAAAAATAGAGAGGGTATCTGTCTCCTAAATCTAAATTGGGAGCTGGTTCCGCAGAAGAGGGGCCTGAAAGCTGAAGGCTCTGCCTCCCATTTTACTATTAAATACCCTAAGAACTGCAAGTAAGCATGTCATACGGTACTATGATTGCTACTGCCATTTTCTATACTAAATACTGGTCCTTTATTTTCAACAGGATTATGCTAAAGGACATAACAAAATACGTGGTTAAAGTTCTCAGTATTTCTTATCTGTTATGCACAAAAATCTCAACTTTACTTAAAACTAAGTTAACTTACTAGATTCTGTGTTTCACTGGAACCTTGTTCAGGGGTCGTGTGCTTATTTATTTGTAGACGCCAACAAGGTTTTGATCAGCAAGAGCTATTACTGGTATGAAATCATATTTTATTTCTGTGTGATATAATTTCACTGTGTTATATGTAAGGATGGCACTTGAGAATCTTGTTGAGCACTGGTTCCTAATAGTTGAGTGAATGCTGACCCCAGTCCAGCAGCCAGACCCTAAACTTTAACAGGCAACAAAGGCAGTGATGAGCAGTGAGGCTGCAGCCTCCATTCTACCCGTTCATGTTTCTAAAGTAGAATCACCGTGGAAATCGCTTTAAAGTCTCTGTGGGCTGGATTTCTCCTTCGCTTTGCACTGTTGGCTTTTTGTTCCTAACTAAATACTAAGAGTAAGATCACATATGTACTCTCATTAGGATAGGGATTTGAGGTGGCGTGTGGGGCTGTAGCCTATAGGTTTACAGTGTAATAGTATAACAAATTTCTTTCCCCTGGGAGTAATTGAGTAAAGTACTGCATTACTTTTAAGAAAAGTATTCTGTGTAATATGTGTAATACATTACACATTACACTGACCACAACAAAGAGGGAAAATACCTCCAGCATGCACAAACATTTGACCATACAGCATGCGTTTAGTTTGCACAAATGTTTTGTCTTTGATATGCTGCTTAGCGATGGCGGTGACTCTCAAAGCCGAGCGAATGAGAGACCAATGAGAATCGCTAAGGAATTGAAATGATAAGTGATATTGATAATGCAGTCTGAATCGCTAAATTCTTATCAGTTTCCATCCCCAGCTATATGTCATATGCTATAATTTGTCCACACCTAAACATGTGCAGCGTAAACCGCCACAATACTTCCCTGCATGTTACTTACTTCATTTTTCATTTGAAAGTTGGCCTCTTTACTCCACCAAAGTTTTTTCCCCTCAGAGCTGGTGGTAGAGGTAATCTTCAATTTACTACCTCACTTCTTGTCACAGTCTCCAAACTTCCTGCCACTGGTAAGCTTGGAGCTGGTGATTGGCTGACACATGTGGTCACATGGCAAAGAGATGCACCGTGTGTGGTTTAAGGGGATGAAGGCTTGTTGTATCATTTGAATATAACATTGCAGAATAAAAAGAAGGTAAAACTGACAATATTGGCATTTAAGTTTGACTGCTGCAGTGTAATTTGTGCGCAGCACAGCAGTACTTGTCAGGTGTAGAAAAAAATGAGATAAAGTAAGGAAACAGACAGTCTGGAGACAGCTAGATATAAAGACAGAGTTGATTAGATAGAAAGAAGCAAAGAGACTGGCAAAAAGATAGTGAGAAAAAAGCAAATGTAAAGTGACAATGGAAGAAAAAAAGCAAAGCAAAATGTAGAGAGTGGCAAGGAGGGATCCACAGCGTGCTGTTGCTGCTGTCTTCCTGTCTTCCTGTAGCTTGTCCAGCCCAGTCTATCTGAGGCTATCAGGCCTATCAGTCCATCTCCCCGCAGTGCTGTAGTCAGCACTAATCACATTTTATGGCACTGAGATGAATGGGAGGCCTCGGCTTGGAGCCGGATCGATCCCAGGACCAGATAGACCAGCACCAGCAGCCTGCAGCCTGGGCCAATAGGATATTTGCTGTTGTGGCCAAATGACAGAAAACGTGTGAGACAGTGACAGAGAGAAAGTGACAGGGAAGGGAAATGTGACACTGTAATGACTGGAGATTTATAAATATCATAGATAATAATGTGCTGTATATTGTGGTGAATGCATGCAGCAGGCACACAGGTGACAAAAGCAGGTGAACAACTGTTCCTATTGCACTTCCCAGCTCGATCTTCCTTTATAGACCCCCTCAAAAGCTTTTTTTCATTAAAAAACTGTTTCTTATCTGTCCAATTTCCTTCTTCAAAAAAGGTCTTGTGTGAATTTAATCTACTCCAGTGGAAGGTGTTGTGGTTAAGTGCTGCCTGTGCATTTTGTGTGCGTATGTATACACAGGCAGTGTGATTAGATTGTGTCTGTGTGCCTGGAATCATCAGAATTCACATAAATCTTTACTTTATATACTAATGATTGTAATATTGTTGTGACATGAAGCAAAAAAATAAAGCTGAGAAATTTAATAGAGAAAGAATAATAGCATGAGTAAATAAACCAGCTAAGTGCAGCTATAGTATGGGGGAGAGGCTGTGCTATAGAGATATCAGTGGGTTCCAGGGAAGAACTGGGCTGTTGGAGTGTTTCATCCAGCTAAGCCTTGCTAACTCTCAGCCTGAGCCAAGGGAATGGGGAACAGTAAAAGCCCGTGATATTGGAAGTGAGATGGCCATTTTGAAGGAATGTAAGCTGGTGAAACAGATTTGGTCTGCCTCAATCAGCTTAGCAGCTTTGTGGAAATTGGCTTCACCGTAGCACCGGTTATGATGGATGGCTGGATGGATGAATGTCTCTTTTTTTGTATGTCCTTCCTTTTTGTGTGGTTATCGAACCACTCACTTACCTCTGAAAGTTAAGACCAATTCTGGTCATGTTGGTGGCAATGAGTGGGCCACGTGACCGTTTGAAGCGGTGTTAATTTTTCAGGGTGTGCAGGAGAGGTGCACAAAAATTGTTTCCTTGTCAAAGCAAAAAGTACAAAGTTTGTGTATTACTGAAACACATGAAACAACACGAGCCCTTGCTTATCATGACCGGTATGATAGCTTCACGTGATTTAAATTAAGTTTTAATTTCCTGCTTATATAAAAATGAGCACCCACAAAAGAGGCTTTAACCTTACCCTTATTCTGAAATGAAGTTTAATTTACTTTAACATAAAATACATTTATATTGATTTCTCAAAGACTAATTTTGCAGCAGGAAAAACCCAGATATTGGACAGAAACCACATGCTGGTGTATGAAATTTAGATGCATTGGAAGCCACAGCTATTTGATGGATTGCTGTGAAATTATTTAGGTTCATATTCCTCTCAGCAGGCAGGTACCTGCAGAACTTATGACATCCCCATCAGTCTCATCTGTCTTTTACAAATCTCATCTGCTAACATGCTAAGCAGAGATGATGAACATAGTAGGCGTTACACCTAATAAACAGCAGCATGTGCAAAAGCATGAAAAATATGCATGGCTGCATATTCTTACTGATGTGACCAGCATATGACTTGATAAGTGCATGAAATGGACTAATTTATTATTCAAGTTTTTTTGTGTGCTTCATAATTTCTGTAAAGTGTTTCCCAGTTGTCTGCAGAGCGGGCAGAATTAGAGCAAATTTGACTCAAATATTTGGAATGACTGCTGGGCTTGTGGCAGACTACACGACGACAGAATACAACATACAAGATCAGAGACTGGTAACTGCTGTCTTTGTTTTCACTAGTAATAAGCAAGTAGGGGAAAAAAGAGAAAAGAAATTATACAATACATATGGAATTAAGTAAACTGAGCTGCAAATCAAAGTTGTCTGATGTATGGAAAAAAATTGCAAGAAGCCCGCAAGATGAGACCTTTGAAAAAAGTTTCATACTGAGTGAATTTCTACCTGACATGTAACTTCTAGCTACCACGATTTCATTCCAGTTTCTGCCTATGTTACCATCAGAAACCAGTGGGTGAGTTGATATGAAACTCCATTGACTAAGTTGATATGATTTTCCATTCAGCTGTAGGGGTGTACTTGATGTCAGGTTCCGTGAAGGGCACGGCTGTGAGCTATTATCATAGGAGCCTTAAGGGAGCCATTCATAGAAGACAGGCAGTAAAACCTTGCACCGAGCGCCTTCAACTCCTCCAACTGCTGCAGGGGTGATTTGTAAGCCTCACTTGTCCCGGGAAAGCACAGTGTAGAGCAGTTACTCTCCATAATCAGGAAAGAGGATGAACAGAAGAAGAAGAATAGGCCATGTGTTATATAGACTCCCCAAAGAGACATCATTACTTTACTTTTTCAGACAATGCTCACCTGTTCAAATTAGTGATGTTATGCAATTTGTCACGGGAGAAGTAAAAAGTTAAACAGGATGTTAAAACTCTCACCACGCCATTAAGGACTCTGTTTCACTAATGCTTATTTACCAGTCCTACGTTTCTGTCCCTGCTGCACTTTATTTTATTAAGCTTACATTATTGAAGCATTTCTTCATTGGTTCGAAACTCCTTGTTAAAGGCCTCTCTTTAAGGACCTCCTCCTGGATACATTGCTTGTGTTTTCGCTTTTACTGGTGTAAAAGCCATTTTACTGATCATAGAAGTTGTTGTTCCAGTGCTAATGTGATTTGTTATGTAGCTATGTTATTGTATAAGTTAGTTCAGATCCAAACTAAAAGCCACACAAACTGACCAGCGTCTCTCATTTTCTGTGAGGTGAAAAGTCCAGTGGTTCTAAAAAGAGCATGTTCTTTCCACAAGTCAGTGAATTTTTTTTTTTTACTATTGTCAAACATAAAATCTGAACATTAAATTAACGTCCACCTCGCTGTTGGACTGGTGCTGTGTCCTTTCTTGCTGGAGCAGAGCTGCAGGCTTTAGT
This sequence comes from Etia nguti, assembly GCA_015106755.1. Classification (NCBI taxonomy): domain Eukaryota; kingdom Metazoa; phylum Chordata; class Actinopteri; order Cichliformes; family Cichlidae; genus Etia; species Etia nguti. Next base: position 188,235 of record VUQG01044546.1, read on the forward strand.
GAGCTTGAAGAACATTTGATGTGCTGTGCTCATGGCTGAGATATTTTAGAGTTAGCAGCAGCTCAGGCAAGGAGGTAAAAATGGCAGACTAACAATACGAAAATGTGTTAAGCGAAGAAAAGCCCAGACTCCCAACAAAACCTACATGAAGGAAAACCCTGAGAAGGATAATATGGCCTCTTTAAGACTCAAGTAGAAGGAATGAAAGACAGAGAGAAAGACCAGAATGTAAGGAGAGAGTAGACACCAGCAGGCTAATGGATATGATGCACTTTTTATTTATTTTTTTCCCATACAGAAGAAACAGAAGCAGCATTAGGACTGGTAGTAAGAAGTAATAGTTCTGGAAAGTCAGCTGCTGGTTGTTGTTTATAACATCAGTGCCAGTCTGGATAACAGATTTTTTAACTACGCTCGCTCCTCCATCAGCTGCTGACAGCGTCCTACTTTAGAAGGCCTGTCGCTGCAATTTCTGTGTTGATCAACACATTGAACTTCACCTGTGCTTCCCCCTGTCTTCTCAGGTTTGCAGAAGTGTTTAGGGACCCTCCAGCTCCCCTTTCTATTCTGCTTCTGTCTCATTCTCTGCAGTTCTTGCATCTCTCCACTGTCATGTCTAAGTTGTGATGTCCTTCAGCAGTGACAGTGGAACAAGGGCATAGACAGGTCTCTGGTGAGCACATCGGACGAACATGGGCTAATCGCTGCTGGCGTAGCGTGTCCATGAGCATGCACTGCAGACAGCTGGTTGGTGGCAGCTTCTTGTGGCAGGACCACTTTGGGTCTGTTTTGGGAGGGTTTGGTGGATACACAGCCGTAGGATTAAACTTCCAAACGCTGCTTGTCAACAGGTCTGCTTGTATTTCCCCCCCCTTCATTTGTATGCCTTTGCATTGCCTTTTCTTTTTGCAGCATATGGCACTAGGTAGATAGGCATGCGTCCTGTGGTTGTGGTCCTCTTCTTTGAAAGTTCATTTTTAAGCTTCTCCTCTTTACATTCTCCAAAGGAGAGACATTGGCTTCTATTTGACTCTGCCAAAGGGATTATTTCACTTCAAACACATCACATGGGCCCAGAAAGTTTAGGATCCTACTTTCACACCCAATAAGGAAGTTATGGAAAGACTTGTGTGGTTTTGAAAGACATGCAAAGCATCAGACGTTTGTGTCAGAGAGTGTAGGGTTTTGTGAGCGACCTTGTTCTGTTAAGGCATGCTTCCTTATTGTCAAAGCTGATGCTCCCCAGATCACTTCATAATGACATGGACAAAAGGATATGACAACAGCAGAGAATGAATTTTCAAATTGTCTTCCTGATAGCAAAATGAGTTTTCCCTGGGTTATCTCTGCTGACGCAAGGTTCCTTATCAAAATTCATTGCCTTATTTTTTAGCTTGATTCACTTTAAAAAGGAGGTACAAAGCTTAAGGGCATGTTTTGAAATAAAGCAGACACATTTTTTTATTAGGCGTTTAGATTCTCTTTATTCAAACAGCAGAGACTTATGCATTGCTCTTAGCTCATAGTTTTCAAAGACTTAAAAAAAAAAGTTTAAAAACTGGATTACTGAATTCATGTGCCCAATACTTCAGTTTCACCTGTGAGCCTACTCATGCAGGGCTTCCTTTCAAAAATATATTAATTAAAGGCAGTAAACGTAATATTTTTGGAAAACCTCAGTTTTCATGTTCGTCAGCTATTTTAGTGGCATAGGGAAATTTGTAGATGGGGTGATTCATCAGGATAATCATCAGTTGGCCAACCCAGAATTACAACAGTGTGAGATGCTGCCAAAAATGTGTTTTTGGTATTTTATTGGCAGCAGGTGCATCTGCAGTTTCTTTGAATTGCCATGTAAAGCCTTGAAGCTTTATAGCCTGGTAAAAAAAAAAAAGGTTTCTTAATAACTAATATCTCACTTTATGTCACCTGTATAAAGGTGGGGGGGAAATGTCATAAGTAAGCTGTTTCAATTGTATTAGGATTTAGTGTTTGCATTACTACATGTTGGTGGACCTGAGTGACTGCTAGGCTTTACCAACTTAGTTGAGATGAACCCCAGCAGATGTCTAGCAGATGTAATAATCTGACTAACAATATGGCGTGTTGTGTGGTTAACTGCACTAAAATCCCCCAAAAAAGTAAAACAAAAAAGGAGTGAAACTCTAGTATTTTATATAATAGTAATGCAGTAATGATCCGTCTATGTTACACGCCTATCCAATCTATGAATGCTGCTCCTTAACCAAACCAAGCTGTCTGACGGTGTCTGTGATGTCACTCACAGTGTTTGTACATTTCAATAAATAAATAGTCATATTTGTATTGGTTATGGTTAGACATCAAGGTTTTGGACATATTATCTCCTGTAACGTAGCAAAATTCTAAGTTAAAACATCAACCGACACAGTGGAAAAAGCCTGATTTATGGAACAACCTAATTCAATACTTGAAGCAGATGTCGATGAAATGTTGGTGTCTCACTTAAAGTTTCATCTTCATCATCATCGATTGGTTCAACTACTTCTATGTTGGTGACAGGCATGCTAAAGTTAGCTACAAATCCCTGTAACAGTTACAGAGAGCATTGTCTGCATCAAGTTTCAGTGGTAGTACGAACATAATTTGGGCAGTACCTTAAAAAGTACAGAGTTTTGGTGCCCAAACATACTTACCTGATAACTTAGTACTCCACTTTTTTTGTCTAAATTCACTTCTGGTTTAAAACACTATCATCACAGCTTGAAGACTGAAGTTTACAAATCAGCTGGTGAAATCATCAGTCTGTGTGTCCATCTTTTATATGCGGTCTATAAAAATGTTGAAATTGTAAAAAGAAGTTTCAGTCAGATCGCAAATGTAATTAAACGTAACACTACAGTCCTTTGTAAAACTGCAGTTCTTCACTATATGGACAGTGAAACTAAAATTTGACTCACCACAATACAGAATAAATAAAAAGGGTAAAAAAATGTCTCTATACTCCCTGGAGCACTGTTTCCTTTGCCATGATTACAATATACATGTCTCCTACTGCCTCTGGTTCACACAGCCTGTTTAAATTAGGTGAATATATTAAGCTATATATACTAAAGGATTGAATAAATTAACCACCAACAGTACATACACACCCATGTGTGAACCTGTAAATCCTGCATGGAACCAATTCATGGACACTAAATAAAGAGCACAGATATGGTGCAGTTTAAAATGCTGCCTGTCTTTTGAAAGGTTCGACTTAGACGCTTGTTGCAGCAGGGAGCCAGCAGGCCTTTGCAGTCCTTGAATGGAGAGCAAATGTTGCAAAGCACAGCATGGAAGTAAAAGAAAAAGGGGAAGGCATGGAAGGAACAGAACGAGAAATGAGAGCAGTGAGACGCTGTAAACTGTTTCTGGAGGGGCTTGTAATAATTTTGTTAATATATGAACTTTTTTTTTTCTTTACCTGCTATATTGGCACAGTTAAATGCAATGTTCCGAAAAGTAATTGCATTCCCCTTTTTGTATAAATTTGCAGTGTTTATTGATTTTATACTGCTCATTTATGCAAATCGGTGGCAGTTTCCAACACAGTGCTATTTACTGTAAATATTAGCAAAGTTTTTGTAAATATAAAACTTGCCAACCAATCCTCTATTTATCCCAGCTTTGCTCATCTCAGTCCAAGAAGTAATCAGAGAAAGATAATAAGCCTGAATTGAGAAAAGACGAAAAGAGGGAAGAGATGGAAAGTAAGCGAGAGGATCGTTGTCGAGGTTTCAGCAGGAGGCATTTTATGGGGACTCAGTAAGGGCCGCGTGGAGCTGCTGTGCATCTGCATGAAATGATGAGCCTGGTGTCAGGACATGGATCATCCTTTTACACCGAGTAATGAATACAGATTGCACACCGGATAGAGAGGCTCTGCAATCTGCTGCACCACAAATGAAACAACTGCCGTTCTAATCAAATAGTCTTTTCATGCCAGCGCAGCCCTCAACTTGGGCTAAATTCAATTCCAGATTCACAGATTTGTGGGTTGGGGGTTGGGGAGACTTGCGAGGCAAGAGGGAGTTATAAATGTTGTAATTAGAGTATTGTTTAATGTGTACGTGTGTAGACGTGTGTGATGTGTGCGTCTGTTGCTGTGGGGGAGGGGTGGCGGTAGGAGGGTCCCTGGCATCGTGTTGTCGTTAACCGCTTGGTTATTTTAGATAGCAGTTGGAGGAATGGGTCCAATCACAGCAAACACATACACACTAACACACACCCGTGCACAAACGCACACATTTAGCTAATTATGCCAACTAGTGGCTTGGGAGAAGACGTTCTCTGTATTCTGTATTTAGGGAACAGCGAGGAGCTTTGAAGGAGAGCCGCAGTGCCTCTTTGATGCTGCTTTTGTTTTTTGTTTGTGTGGTTTAATAATTTAATCAAGCCAAACGTCCTCCTTCTCTCTGTAACTGTCTGTTGGTGGAGGCTAATTACTCTGCAGATTGTTCTCCTGGTGCTAGAGACGAGAGTTTAGATCCAGAGGGGGAGGGGGGTGCTGATGGCTGTAATTTAACAGTGTACTGATGGGCTAAGCTGTCTGTCGACTGCTGTTTTATTGTTTCGGGATGCTGCTGACGAGTTACTATTCTAATATGCACCATCTGATGAGAATGCCTGCAATGTTGTGCATTGCATTAGTATTCTTTGTCTCCACTATCTATCTATCTATCTATCTATCTATCTATCTATCTATCTATCTATCTATCTATCTATCTATCTATCTATCTATCTGTCATCTTTGCTAGTTAAATTGTATACAAAAGACGAAATTTGTTGCTGATCTTTTAAGACATTTTTGTTAGTTTACAGGTTTGGCCCACTGGACACTTTCTCAGCCCCACGCTACGGAAAAATGTGTTTTCCGTGACTGTGTGGTGAGTGGTACCTGGCTGGAGGTTGCTTGCAGTTGCTAGGTGAAACTGGATACAAAGAGATATATGGTACTGCACCGAAAACCTCTTTGTGATTGCATTGGCCTCAAGCAGATCCATAGTTTGCATGGAAGATCCCAACTTGTCTGCAAACACTCAGAATCAGATGACAGAAATTCTATTAATCCAAGAGGGAAATTGAGTTGTCATAGTAGCATACCTACAACAGACAACAAAGCAGTCGTGTAAAATGAAGTGTAGGCTGCCACCAGGACGGTGCTACAGTTGTTTTTATGCAGTGCCCTCTTTGTGACAGATTTCACCTAATGACAGGTAGAAACCACCAGCAACCATTTGCCAACCATTTTTCCTGAGCAACCAGAGGTTTCCAAGTTGTAGGACTGTGTGACTGAGGCAAAGAGGTTGAACAAACAATACATTTTTACAAGTAAAAGCGGCTCATTTAGCTGTTGTGCTACCTTTTTCTTTTTAATAACCAGAGCCTTTCATCACAGAAGAATGGAATCCAGCCGATCCAGTCAAGCACCAACCTTAGTGAAATGGACCTTTAAGCTTGAGCTGAAGTGATTGACTTTGTATCTAGGCAGCCGCATCCACAGCTAGTCATACGATTTTGAGCTCAAAGAAATCTTTGGGGAGGATTGTGATTCAAGATTGTGGATTTTGAACCTCTACGAACGTCTTTTGATCTTTTGCCCAAAACACCAACCTCTAATAAGATTACAAGTTCACAGGGAGCAACCACTTTTCCACAAAATATTTTGTTTATAACTTTCATAAACATGATTGATGTACCTGAACGATATAAGAATAACAGGCCGTGAGCAGAGAATATAATCTAGATTGCTGTCAGGTTAGCATCACTTGTCACGCACTATTGGTGTGCTTGCAGCATCAAAGTAGCTATCATTTAAGCAAGCGAGATGAAGGCCCATTTCAGTGTACTACACAGTGAGTGACACACCACATAACTGGAACAATCAGAGCTTCAGCTTTCATTACGTTTTTCCAGTGTGTTTCTACATCATCCACTTCTGTTTCTGCTAAAATTTTAATAAGAAAAAATATAGACCTGGGATTGTTGGGCTTAAACCCATTAAACATGTGCTGTATCAAACTATATCTTTAATCTTTCTCTCCCTGCTGGCTGGCTTATTTGTGTGTCTGTTGTTAATCTGGAATAATAGTTTAAGATGTTTACTTTCAATGTACAGCAGTTTATGAACTTATTTCCCTTATTTAATATAGAATACAGCACAACACAGTTGCTGTCTTTAGTCAGCATTAACAACAACTGACTGTTCTGCCATCGCATGAAGATTTCATTCCTCATCCTCAGCTAGGCCGAATCATTTAACTGATTTGATTTTAATGCTGCTGGCTCGAATTAGTGCTCATGTTATTAAATCAACAGTAAGACTAGATTAGGACATAGAAACCAACTGCATAATGTTAGACCCACTACAGTGGACAAATACATCCTTGGCAAAAGCAAAGTTTGTGTGAATGTTACAGTGAAAGGGATCCAAAGAGCTAAGGATGCTAGAGAAGATGCATGGCCTTTGGATTTCTTTCGAATTTAGTATAATATTTTTCACTACATATGATAAAAATCAAATGATACAAATGAAAAGTTAAATATGTTAGCAGTGCACTCATCAGTGTTTTTATTAATGCAAACAGACACCCTACTAATTTGACTTCTTTACTCCCTGTGATGGTCCTTATCAGACAATGAAGGTATAGCGAACTTAAGTTAGGAAAGCAAATCAGAGAGCTTCTTAATTAAACCGATGCATTATTACCGTGTGTAGTGCAGCTTCTTGAGATTGCATGACTTTCTCAAGTCTTCAAGACCACCCCCTAAATGTTGATTTGTGACTACAGAGTAAAGTCAATCACAGTCAGTGTCAGTTTTGTGGTCTTGTTCAGTCTTTGGTCTTCAAGTAGTTTACCATGGATGGATGGGGTGCCTTGGTTATTATGCAGTTGCACGGTGAGTCTTTGCAAAATTGTAAAATAGAGGTTAAAAGAGAGGATTTTTTAATCTTTCTTGATTTCTTTCTGTTTTTTAAAAATATTAGTTTATCTCACCTTTTTGTTTTTGTGTAGCTAGAAGACAAAAAAAGTGAGAGAGAGAGGGAGGCAATGCTGCAGAATTTGGAGGAGAGATACTCAGACTGCTCTCACACCCCATGTGGTTAGGTCAGACCAGTTGCGCTAATTTACTCCATGCACTGTCAGTGACACTGGGTTAGCTAGCTAGCTGCACCCAAAGAGCAAGCTTTGAGGAGAGACATTTATAGTCTCTCTAGTAGCAAGTGCATGCATACTTAGTCACTAATATACTCATATAGAAAGATATAATGTGTTTCCTGAGAACCGGGGTACAGTGCCTGTGTTTCCATGTGTATGTGTGATAGCCGGTGGCTCATGAAGAATTCTGTCTCTTGGCAGCACCTGGGGTAGATGTTGTCAATATTGTGCAACTCCGTAAATCAAGACTGAGGTTTCAAATGTGTGTTTTTGTTCTGTCCATCTTAGGAGTCTGCAGGTATGTATTCAGGAGCCAAATGTCAATAAAACAAAACAGTGATTATTCAGTCTGGTAGGCACTGGCTGTGTGTGTGTGTGTGTGTGTGTGTATGTGTCAGAGCCCCCAGGGATTACAACTTCCTGTTCTGAGATGCTTTGGTCACATCTGCTATGAATCTTTCATGTGTCACTGGTGCTAACCTGCAATGGGTGGGCACATCAGCAAAAACACACAGTTGTATTTCATGTATTTAACTGCAAGAGACTGTCAGGGTATTCTCTGTGATGCAATGTGTTTATTTCACACTGGTGCATTTCCAATACATGTGGCTGTTGTAGTGTCAAGCTAGCTATGGACACTTTCATTCCGTTTTAGAGATTAGGAAAAATAAATAATCTCTCAAAGAAACAAACAATTTATCAGAGCAACGATCAGGAGCTTGCTGCAGGAGTGAAAATAAAAATATTTTTTTCAAGATTAGTTGTTTACTTTTCATATCATGGATATTTTAGGATCAAGAAAGTATAAAAGAGTGTAAGGTCTTATGGTTTTGGTCTTTTCCTTCTCTACTAAAATGTGTGCTGTCAAGTTTTTAATGCGTTCAGCAAAACTGATGTTTGATATGAAGCCGGTAAAAATCTGTTTTGTGTTTTGTCTTTTGTTTTTTGTTTCGTTCAGGCCTCAGGGACCTTCCGGAGAGCTTGAGGCAGCATTCATATGTTGGTTTATGTGACGTTTTTTGTTTTCCAAAACAAGCCCCCTTTCTGATTTCTTAGTTTTTTGCATATTCGTGACACTCACATGTTTCAGATCACAAAAAAATCAGTTTTTAAATGATCATTTGATTTTTTTATCTTTGTCTAATAATAAAATTTGTTGATCTGAAATATGCATGCCTGACAGCGATGCAGAACACTAAGAAATCAGGAGGTGATGAGCGTAAAATTATCTTGGTGAGCTACAGTAACTACATTCACTGGAAATCTGCCAGGTTCTAAATAAACGTCAGTGTTTCACTCACACACACGGATTTTCTTCTCCTTCCACCTTTTCAGCAAAAGAAATTTTATGGTCAGAACTTTTGTCCAACGGCAAGCATCCTTAAGTTGCAAAGCTTGGCTCTACTCTCACAAAGGACTGTCACTTTCATAGATTCTAAGCAAAGCGAACCTTATAGGGCTTCTCTGTAAAACACGATTTAGATTGGCGATCACTGTGTGATACAGACACCTCACTGCTTTGTTCAGCCTGCATGTGTGATATCTCCACCATGGCAGCAGCTCTGCTAGAGAGTGTTTTGAGAGTAAACAGATGTTGTTTGTCTTTGTGATGCTGCGTTTTAGCATCTCCTGGGATGTAGTGGACCTCTGCTTTCCTGTAAGCTCACAAAGGATGGAAATAGCTCAAACAGATGAACAATGTTTTACAACAAAAGTAAAGCTAGACTTTCTTTTACACCACAATGCTCATGGTCAACATGGATTGTGGTGGTATTGCTAAAATAAATATAGTTAAAACCATGACCTTTCCTTGTGAGAGGGATTTAACTGCATTTTCACATGCAAGTATAAATTCTTTGCCAAAGTGTCACTAAAAAGACTATACACTGAACCGAAAATTTGCACAAATTAGTAAGAAATAACCAACTAATTGGTGTCTTCCCACCCAGCAAAAACTCTGTGAAAAGATGTTGAAAAGACAGCTTTGCATCTAAAAAAGTTGATATTTGCTTAAAAAGTGAAAGGTGAAAAGTTGTCTGATGAAAGTTTCATCAAACGATGTCTCGAAAGTGAAATCCTTTTATGCAAAACCTTTTGGTTGAAAAGGGGAGGACATCTTTCTTCTCGGTTTCTCTGCAAACTCCTCAGACAGCCAGCAGATTTGAGCCCAGAATCTTCTTGCTGTGAGGCGGCAGTGCTAATCAGAGGGTTGTTGTTGCTCACCATGCAACGCAAAATGGGACACAACCCGAAGAGAAAGACAAGTTATATGTATATAGATATCAACATCAGTGTCTAACCTCACAAATGCACTTCTGCAAGAAAGGGTATGGTGTATCTTATGGGGGCACTGTTACCATTAACATTTTATTATTATTTATTTATCAAATTGCACTCACTCTATTAGTTCAACTGCTCTTTGGCGCATATATCTAATCAACCAATCACATTGTAGCAAGTCAGAACATGTTGGCATGCAGTTGTGGTCAGCATGACCTGCTAAAGTTCAAACGAAGGAAGAGAGTTGATTTAAGTGACTTTTCAATGTAGCATGGTTGTTTGTGCGAGGTGAACTGGTGTGTGTGGGTTTTGAACTGCTGAGATTTTTCCACACAACCATGTTTAGGGTTTACAGAGAATGACCTGAAAAACAGAAAATATCCAGTGAGCAGCAGCGGGGTGAAAATGCCTTGTTGAATCAGAGGTCAGAGGAGAATGGCCAGACTGCTTTGAGCTGATAGGAAGGCAGCAGTAACTCAAATGAGCAGCAGGTCCCTGAGGTCATGTGATCAGGGCCTCCTGGCAATACATCATACAAGGTTGAGAAC
>VUQG01044546.1:198263-214306 GCA_015106755.1 Etia nguti
AGGGCGACAGAGCTTTTCCCAGCGTCTGGGACTCTCTCCCTTTGAGACTGAGATCTGTGGACTTTGTGATCTGTTTTAAAAAAGCAGCTAAAAACTTGTTGTGAAGCACTTTCAAAATAAAGGCGCAGCTGTGGCTAAGGAGGTAGAGTAGGTCATCAACCAATCAGAATCAGATCGGTTGGTCTTTCAGTCCCTGGCTGCTAAAGACCGAGTTTCATCAGAGTGCGAGTGTTGGATAGAAAGCATTTAGACATGATAAAAGTGACTGTGTGAATGAGACGTGTTGTATAAAGTGCTTTGAGTGCTCAAGTACAGTAGAAAAGCGCCATATAAGAACCAGTCTATTTACTGTTTCTAAATAAAATTTGACTTTATTTTAACCTCTCATTACAAGCCAGTTATGCAGACAAACATGTCACAACAATGTCGAACCGTGAAGCTGCTGGACAACCACAACAGATTCCTCTACTGTCAGGTAAGAACATGAAACCGATGTTACCGTTTGCACAGGCTCGTGAAAATCAGTAAACAAGATTGGAAAAAACATTGCCTGGTGTGATGAATCTTGATTTCTCTTGGGACATTCAGATAGTAGGGTCAGAATTGGTGTAAACAACACGAAAGCATGGATCCATCCGTGGTAGTGTAATGGTGTGTGGGGGTTTTTTTAGTACCAAATGAGCATCATTTAAATGCCAAAGCTTAAAGTGTACCCATCTTCTGATTGCTACTTCCAGCAGGATCTCAGTTTGGTATCTTGAACATGACAATGAATTCACTGTTCTCAAGAATCCTCTCTGAGGAACGTTTCCAGTTCCTTCTTAGATCTGCGCCACAAATGATTAAGGCAAAAGAGGTACTAGAATGCTGAACCTAATAAAGTGGCCAGCAAGTGTGTCTCTTCAGGGTAGATCCAGCCAAAGGTCTGTATGTAAAGATTTTATATGAGGAATTTGATTCTTTCTGATACATCAGGGACGTTTGTATAGAAGATGATAGCTGGAGAGCTACATAAATGGCAAGAAACCGATTGTTCCTCTCCACTCTAATTGTCCTATCATCATTAGCCAGCAGTGAACACTGACAGCCTATGTGTGCTGTCAAACCCTGAGTCCCCAAGGAGAAGCTTGCCTCTGTGGCTACTGGATCTGGCAAGCATACATCAGTACACTAAAATGAAAAGCCTGAAAACTGTCAAGAACCAAAGGAATGAAGGAAGAAAATGAAATGGGGGAAGACATAGATAAAAAAAGACAGTGAAGAGTGGAAGTTTGGTGTATAATGAGCAGTTGGAATGTGAGGATTGCTGAATTAATCAGACTGCTAGAGCTCATACAAAGTAGGCAGAATGCTTTTCATGTGACAAATGTGTAATTAAGAATGATTTTAACCCCCCCAAACACACACACGTATACACACATGCAAACCCTTGATGGACTTGAGGTGGGCGGGAGAAACAAAGCATTTTTGTGATTCCCTGCATGTGTGTGTGAGTGTGTGCTTGTGTGTATGTGTTTTCAGACAGAGTGCACACAAGTGAGATGAGATGGAAGCTTTAATTACAGTCCTATTAGAATAACACCAGCCCCCATTGCTCATTGATAGTGAGCGATAGGATGGGATGTTTTCATTTTGGCGCCTAGCCTTTTTTTTGTCTTTTAGATTTGACACCATATTTTGTCAGCCAGAACATGTGGATTTTAAAGATTTTTTTTTTCTCAGCCCACACACAAGATATTTATTTTGACTTCTCATTTTGTCAGTGACAGCAGAGATGTTTGATCGCTGCCTTTGAAAAGCCTGTCTACAAATTTTGTGTTATCCGCTGTGTTGTGGCACAGTTAGCTGGCATGTATTTAGTTTTCCCCTACTGTAACAGGGTGTGGAACAAATCAACTCGGGGGACGTTTGGGTCATTATGACTATCCTGTTAAGAACAACATATGTTTAAAACTTTGAGGTTGAAAATAAGAAGCCTAAAAGTTGATATAGAGATTAAGATATATATGGGTTTTTATCAATAAATGGAAAACAGTCTAAAAAAACAAATATATTCATATATTTGTGTGCACTTATACCTAGTGGAATACTACTATAATCAGTACAATAGTTGCATTTAAATCAAGAATTGGTAACATTAATATTAATATGTATTCACTAAATGTTTCACCCTCCAGTTTACAAATATTGCCAAAAGTATTTTCTTAACTAGCTTCACAAGCATATGAGTCTGAGTGACATACCATTCTTAATCCATAGGGTTTAAATGATGTCTGTCAACCCTTTGTATCTATAACAGCTTAAATTCTACTGGAAAGGCTTTCCACAATATTTAGGAGTGTGTTTATGGGAATTTGGACCATTCTTTCAGAAGTGTATTTGTGAGGCCTTGCTCTAATTAAAGTTCTTCTGTTGGGTTAAGGTCAAGACTTCCAAACTCACTTTTCCATGTCTTTATGGACTTTGCTTTGTGCACTGGTGAACAGCTGTGTTGGAACAGGAAGGGACAATCCCAAACTTTTCCCACAAAGTTGGGAGCAACAAATTGTCCATAATGTCTTGGTATGGTGAAGCATGAAGAGTTCCTTTCACTGGAACTAAGGGGCTGAGCCCAACTCCTGAAAAACAACCTCCCCCAAACTTTACACTTGGCACAGTGCAGTCAGACAAGTACAGTTCTCCTGACCCCAGACATGTCCATTGGATAGAGTCCAGTGATAGAGTCCAGTGGCAGGTGCTTTACACCACTGCATCCGACACTTTGCATTTTGCTTGGTGATGCAAGGCTTGGATACAGCTGCTCAGTCATGGTAACCCATTCAATGAAGCTAATCTGAAGGCCACATAAAGTTTGGAGGTTTGTAGCGACTGACTCTTCAGAAAGTTGGTGACCTCTCCGCACTATGTGCCGCAGCATGCGCTAACCTCACTCTGTGTTTTTAGGTGGTCTACCACTTGACTGAGTTGCCGTCATCCCAGTCACTTCCACTTTGTTATACAGTAATACCACCAACAGTTGAATATTTGGTAGCAAGAAAATGTCACGAGTGGACTTGTTGCACAGGTGGCATTCACTGAGCTCCTGAGAGTGACTCATTCTTTCACAAATGTTTGTAGAAGCAGTCTGCATGACTAGCTGCTTGGTTCTAGCAATTGGAACACCTTCATTAATTTGGATGGGCGAGTAAATAAATTTTGCAATATAATGTAAATATAAGCATATCTTTGATAAGTGCTCTTTAGATATGGACATTTTAACATGTTAGGCTTCTCATTCAATTCATCAAGTACACAACATATCACATCCAAGGGAACAGGTACTACATATAAGGTGACCTGCAGCTAGCCGTCCAGAGTTCCCAGACAGAACCCAGACTCGATGTGTGCGGAGTCCACACAGAAAGGCCCCAGTCAGGCGATGGATTAGAACCCTGCACATTCTTGCTCTGAGCCAACAGTGCTAATCACTGCACAACTGTGCCACTTATTTTGACTGAAGACAGGAAACCTCCCTCAGCTTACTTGCGGAGAGGATTGTACAGTCTTGATTCCTCTGGATTCTCCTACGTTGCTGTTCTTAGTTGGTGGTGTGATTTTTTTTATGGTTAATTTTAATAATGAATGAGACTCTGACATGCCCTGCAGCTACACTCAAAAAAATATTTATGCCCAATATGCTGACTTTATGTAATTTGATTACATGTAAATTTTCCATGTAATTTTGTTATATAAGTACAACATAAACCATATTAAATTTAACAGAATCTGATTGAATGAAATGTACTTGGTTGGTATGTTTTCAGTTTATACAAAGCATAAACCTTTGATTTTATATATTTAAGTTGCCTTTTTACTCAAAATAATTGATACATGTAGTCAGAACATTCTTAAAAGAAGGAAAATTGGTGATGGATTTAACAGAACAAAGATTGTTTTTTTTACCCCCCGCAAAAATGTGTATTGATATTCTTTTTTGTGTAACCACTGTAGAGAGAACATCGCAACACATCTATCCCAACACAAAAGCTACTAGACAGAAATGCGACACAGCACGTGAAAAGCCGTAGACTGAGAGTTCCAGCTGCGCGCACAAACAGCCAAACAGTGAAGCAGCCCAGAACAACCAGACCTTCCGATATTTCCAGTGTTTGTTGTCTTAACTTCACTGTCTACAATGAATCTCTCAGAACTATCTGTGAAAATATCATTTGTTGAACTGATGCATAACCTGCAACCAAACAGCACATCCTTATCTGGCAAAGCTTTTGTCTTTGAGCAGAAAACCCCGGCTTTAGCTTTTAGTGGGGACTTTACTATCTGTATCCTGTGTTTGTCAGGCTTTTTTTTGCATAGTGTGTCACAAATTTAGACCTAATGGTAGAGAGTAAAATTAACATAAGAAACATGCACACTCATCTACATGAGATAGAGCAGGTTATATATATATATATATATATAAAAAATCCCCCTCTCGTCCCTGTGGGCGGTCTATCCTCCAAGCTCGGGTGTCCTCTACCAGAGGCCTGGGAGCTTGAGGGTTCTGTGCAGTATCTTGGCTTTTCCTAGGACTGCGCTTTTCTGGACAGGGATCTCCGATGTTGTTCCTGGGATCTGCTGGAGCCACTCGCCTAGCTTGGGAGTCACCGCACCTAGTGCTTTCGGTTGACCAAGGCGTTGGCAAAAGCCATAATTTTGAAATGTGACTCATATAGAACTAGTCTGTATCGTCAAAGAATACAATCTGGAGATGGAAATGAGTATGATTGGTCCATATTAAGCTTTTTTCTTAGTTGGTAGTACATAGCCAAGGTTTTATTAGGTGCAGGCGCTTTATTGATGACTCTATCATTTCTAAATTTTCTTCTCTTTTTAATTTTAAAACCTCTTCTAACGATGTTTACCTCCTTACTAATTCTTTTAATGAACACTGTCTTGCCATTCTCAATCAGGTTGCTCCTTTCAAAACTAGTCATTGCTCTGTTAGTTCCTGCACACCCTGGTTTAAACAATCCAACTTGTGGTCTTCGATGCTCCTGTCAAAAAACAGAGCGTCTCTTGAAGTCCACTGGTCTGGTTGTCCATCGTGAACACTTCAAAGAACTTCTTCACTTATATAATGAGCCAGTGAAAGAGGATCTTATTTAAATAATCTCATAAATCGTCATAAAAATAACCCAAGAATTCTATTTGATACCATCAACAGTATTGTTTCTCCTCCAAGTCAGCATGCTGTGTTACTTTCTAAAGAAGATTGTAATACTTTTCTCAATCACTTTGTAAATAAGGTGATGGACCTGAGATCCTAAATCTCCTCAAGTGCCTCCCCTTTTGAAGATGCCCCTCGGTGTCCTGGGTCATTTACTTCTTTTTCTCCAATCACACTCAATGACTTAATCACAGTAATAGGTACAATGAAATTCTCATCATGCTCTTTAGATATATTCCCTCCCTCTGTCCTGTCTGGGACTCTCACCAGCATTGGTCCTACATTGCTATCATCATCAACAGTTCACTGAGGCAAGGCTGTGTTCCATCCTATTTTAAACATGCCGAGGTAACTCCTCTATTAAAAAAACAGAATCTAGATCCTAGCTCTACTAGTAATTATCGACCTATTTCAAAATTGCCATTTATAAGCAAATTACTGGAACAAATTGTAGAAAATCAGTTCAGGTCCTTACTATGCAGATTACAGATTTTTGACCCTTTTTAGTCTGGCTTTCAAAAGCAGCACTCTACTGAGTCCGCTCTCGTAAGGGTCTATAATGATCTGTTAATGGCTTCAGATGCAGGAAATTGTTCTGTGATCATTTTGCTTGATCTTAGCGCAATCTTCGCTACCATTGACCAGAAAATCCTACTTAACAGGCTGAATGTTTTGGCTGGTATATCTGGATCCGCCTTAGACTGTTTTTCTTCCTACTTATCAGACAGGACTGTTAGGACTGACAGGTTCACCTCTAACATTGCCTCCCTAACCTGCGGAGTTCCACAGGGTTCAGTTTTGGGTCCATTATTATTTTCTTTCTACATGCTTCCTTTAGCTGTCATTATTCAGTCTTTTAGTGACATTTCTTATCATTTCTATGCTGATGACATTCAGCTGCATATGTCCTTTAAGCCTCATCAGCTGGATAGGCTGTCCACCCTAGTCCAGTGCTTAATTCAGGTCTCTGATTGGCTTTCTAGCAACTACCTTGTATTAAACACGAACAAGACCGAGACCATGATCATAGCTCCTCCTGAACTACAGTCTAAAATCAGTCAGGTTCTTGCCCCTTTCTGTTCTTCTGCTAAGTCAAATATTCGAAATCTTGGAGTAATATTTGATTCTTCTCAGGGCCTGGACTCACTCACTCAAATCTCTGTCTCGTTCCTGTTTCTTTCATTTAAAGAACATTTCTAAACTGCAACATACGGTCTCCTCAGCTGAACTGGAAAAAATTGTTCATGCATTTGTGTCATCGCGTTTAGATTAATGTAACGCCCTGTTTACCAGCTTGGACAAATCTCTTTCTCGCCTCCAGGCTACTAACACGCATGCTCAAGCGAGCTCATATTACCCCCATTTTATATTCTTTACATTGGCTCCCAATAGATTTTAGAATTCGTTTAAAAATTCTTGTTTTAACATAAAGAGCACTAAATGGCCAGGCCCCAGATTATTTATCCAAACTTCTTACAAAATACATTGCTGTTCGTTGTTTCTGCTCACTGACTCAAAGTTTGTTGGTTGTTCCCCGTACACGACTGAAGACGAAAGGGGGCCGAGCCTTTCAGTCTGTGGCACCAAGGCCGTGGAACAGTCTAACACCACAACTACATTTGGTTGACTCTGTGGAATCCTTTAAAAAGCAGTTAAAAGCTTTTCTGTTTAAACAAGCCTTCTGTTGATCAACGCTTTTTAAATTTTTAATTTACATTTAACTTTTTACATTATGTATGTTGTCTATTTTGTTACTTAACTTTCTGTTTATTTTAATCTTTGTGTACAGCGGTTTGTGACGGCCTATCTATGAAAAGGACTTAATAAACTTTACCTACTTACTTACTTACTTACCTTATAGTTGTTTTAGCAACTCAGTTTTCCCTTAAGAAAAGTGCTAAAGCCCTGTAATGTTATCCAGTAATAAAGTTTTTTTTTTAAGCTTTTAAGCTGAATTTCCATAAATAAAATGATAAAGATGCCTTAAAGAGTTTTAGAATATTTGGAATCGAAATATAATTTTTTTTAAAATTTGCAATTTCATAATCTTTTAGAAAGAATTAGGCTTAATCCCCATTTATTCACTTGGAGCAGCAAACCAAGAATGGTTCCCAAATCAAATAACTCCCACACACTTGATTGGTCTGCCATTAGATTTCACCACAAATAGAAATGGGTGTGTTCAGCTGCTGATATCTGTTGTGTTAAAACTCATTCCTGTTGTGTTCATACTGCAGCATAGTTACTTGTTATTTTCTGAATGTATTTGGCCGTTTTGTACATGAAATTCATGCAGAACTTACAATTCATTGCATCATCGTTTCATTCAGGTTGACATTTGCCAATATAAGAACTCATTTATATTCTCTTGAATCTGATTTCCTGTGACTAAACTGGAAGATTGCTGTGGGATTAAAAATCAATGTAATTGTAATCCAGCATAAACTAGTGGGATCAGCTTCGTCTTCATTGTTACGACTAACAGTGTATATTTTACAGTTTTATTCCTTGCTCAGGTGATGGAAAACAGTGAACACTCTAATCCACAATAGAGAAGGTGAAGAAAGCTTCTTTTTAAAAAAAAATTCTGAGCATCGAGTCTCTTACTGCATATACGATGACATATTTTTGACATACAGTACTGTGCAAAAGTCTCCAGCCACCCCTCATTACCTCCACCAACAAGGTTGTTTTCGGTAGCGTTTGCGTGCGTGTCATCATTCTGTTTGTAAACACGACAGATTGAAAATTTTGAATAAATTTTGAATAAATTGTGATTAAACTTTGTAGGGATGTAGAGTCGGGTCATGTTAACAAAATTTGACCTACTTCCACCGAAGTCTTTGAGGTCAACTTAATGATTTATTGACTGAATATTGATAAAAAGCCTTATGAGTTAGAAACTCTGATTCTTACCAGTGTGGGGTGCATCATCAACATATCATCATTAACATACCATTTAAGGATTTAAAATACCATGTCACATTTGACCTCTGATCTCACTTACATTTCACATCTACAGTTCTTTAACGTTGACTTGATAAAGTGTTATATCTTCAAACAAACTTTTCAGAAAGAGGATGATCTGTTTAGTTACGTTGAAATGTACTGTGATATAATATTATATAATAATCTAATAAGTCATTAATGCCTGCTTATTCACAAATCAATACCTTCTATCCATTACCTGCTCTTATCTGCCATGCTACCCTTATCTGATTTTTACTGCACTACAGACTTTTTAAAATAAATTTAAAAAGAACAAAGAAAATACAGCAGTATTCTGTTTAAAGTAAATGCTGTCCAGAGGGTGAGCTGTCTGTGTGTTTGCACTCTTCTAGTGCTTCTTGTTTGTTTATATTTTGCTAGAAAAGCGGGAAATCCATAGATGCAGCAGTTTACTGCAACATGCAAACATACATGGGAATACAGTGCATAAGGCAAAAACAGCGCTTGTACAATTCAACAAGCTTGAAGGGCATTCAGAGCTTTTCTTTCCTTTGTTTTGTCCTCTGTCAAGAATGTTGAGGCTTGAGCTCTGGGGGGCCAATCCATGACGGATGGTGTTCCACTGTGTGTTTTTCTATCCAGGTTTGCTTTTACTGCATTGGCGGTGTGTTTGGGATCACTGTCATATTGAAAAATGAAGTTGTTGCAGCCACTGGCTGAAATTCAGCCCCAAACCATGACAGAGCCTCCACCATGGGTGTAGACATTCACGGTTGTACCGCTCTCCTGACGTCCTGCATACAGGTTGAGAAGTTGAACCAAAAATTTCACATTTGGATCCATCACTCCATAAGACCTGCTGCTACTGATTTTCGGTACTGCCTTTTCTTCGTGCTTTGCTTCCAGAAGAGTAGCTTCTTGACAGCCACCCTTCCATTAATATCATTTTTGATGAGGCTTCGGTGAACAGTAGATGGATGACTGGAAGGGTCAGCTGCATCTCTCAGGTCCTGTGTCAGGTCTCTGCTGGATTTTTTCCTACTACTTACAGACATGTTTAGATAGTGTTCTAGGCCTGCCACTTGTTCCTCTGTTCTCCATTTTCCAATTTTTTAAGGACATGTTGCACACCATCCTGAGATATGCAAACTTTTTGTCTAAAACTCTTTCGGAATCACCTTGATGGTGCAAGAATACTGTTGCCTGTCTTTAATAAATTATTTGTTTTTGCAACAGTAACAAAGTACCTAAAGATTCAGTTTAAAATTGGTTCTTTACTAAGCTGTCTGTTATGTGTAGACACAACGCTGGTTTGTCCTTTGAGTTAGATGCCAGTTTTTATCTTTGAGTGATTCATAGGTCAGTGTTAATAATTAATCATTGAGGATAACCTTCGAATTTAGAATACCAGCATTTAATTATATAGTCACTTACGTCCTATTTTTCCTAAATGATATAGACAAATAGTGATACTGTATGTACATAGGTGTGTGTGTGTGTGTGTGTGTGTGTGTGTGTGTGTGTGTGTGTGTGTGTGTGTGCAAGTGCTTGTGGGTTAGTTGACTGCACAGAGGAACCTCGGCTTCCGGTCATCAACCCAGCTGCATTAACCTGGGCCTCTCTGCCTGCAGGGCCCACCACTTCTATTTCTCTGCAACAAATACAGGTCCTGGCACAGGGCACCCTGGCAGCCAGCATAGTTAATGACTTATTTACTGTTTAATGGCTGTATACTGCACCACAACAACAATTAATGTGAAAAAGCCACACCACCAGGTGGTGGAGGTTATTTTCTCCGTCTAGCTTTATCTGAGCTCTGCCTTCTGCTCTACCCTGATAAACTCCCTCACACCTTACCTAGAGACAGACAGACTGACAGCTACTTTTACAGACTCTGGCATAAAAAATACACATCTTATCTTGACCTTACTTTCAACTAAAATTCTATTTGATTTTATTCTGATTTGAAATGAGCACTCCTCTGTGTGTATACCACTTTGTTTTCCCTGACTTTTTTGACTCGGTTAAATATGCCTCCTCTTTTTAATCTCCAAAACACAATCGTATGCCCATGTGTGTGGGTTTTTTTTTTCCTGGTTTGGTTTTATGCACCTCCCCCTCTTTCCGTCAGTCTTCTGCCTTTTATGTCATCCTCTGTTGTTCTTCCTAGCTCTCCTTAGCTTTGTGAATACCATCACTCAAGCAGTGAGATGTTGCAGGCACTTTGTTGCTGACCACGGTGCTGAAAGCCTCCTGCCTTCCAATTGTCAGAGTGTTCATTTCATGGTTCATATACTCCGTTCTCCATTTGTCAGAGTGCCATTAGCCCCCACGCTTATTTCTTTAACCCCTTCCCATACAAATAATAACAAATCAAAGGCACATTTGTTTTACTTCACAGTAACAGCTCTCCTGCTGCTGTTGGGCTTTCAATTAAGGCGTGGCATGTGTCAGGTATTATTTGAGTCGGGTGCAGAACATTTAGCTCCGAGTCTTCGTGTGTGAGTTTCTGCTCTCTCATTCTGTGCTGCTGTGTTGATTTCAGAGGCCTAATTATGTTGAACTCGGTGCCCGCTTGTTTGCGGTTTGTGAGTAATTAAAAAAGGCAGACAATACAAGGCAGTGCGTATTTAAGTCCTCCTTCTTGTGAGCAGGCTTGTTCAGTCATTTGCCATTCTGAATCACAACAGTCATCACGACTTGTGCAAGCCTGTGTGCTGCCTCCGTGTGGCCACGGTAGGTTTCCAGTTTCAGTGGGAACCTTCTCTACATGGCCAAGAAACACACACATACACAAACTCTCATGTTAAGGAGTCTTGACTGTATGCCATTAAGCATTTCATGTCCTGACTCATGGTCCCGGGTCCCTTTAAATGTAAGCGATAAAATGGTAGCAGGAGACCTGCCAATATGAGCTTTTCATGTGGTTGTTCAAGCGGCAGTCTGTACAGATACACGATTAGAAATTTACATTTTTAACGAAGATGTGTTTGTCACCGATATTTAAATGTATAAGCGAAGGAGCAGAGGATCAGAAACACCTTCTGTCTGTGGATCAGATGGCCTCAGATGATTTTTAATAGGGCTGTCTCATCACGATGTAAAATCACACGTAATTTGGTAAATGTACAGCATGCTATATTTCAAGTCTTATGTAAATACTCTTTCACCTTACACCCTAACAGCTGGGTAATTCTTTCTCTATTTCACTCCCTTGGATGTCCTGTTTTTCTTCCAAATTGTCCTTCATGCCAAGCTGGATTTGTGAGCAGTGCTATGCCAGTTGCTAAGTAAATGTGTTTTTCAATCTATCAGCTCTCCAACCACCCCTCTCTTGTCCTTTTCGCTCTGTCTCTGGACTCCCTCCAGTCCCCTGTGTTTTTAGGGCAATCTCCACGTTGTCGCATCTTTTGCTTGCCTTCGTGCCTTCCTACCTAGCTGCCCATTGCCCCTGCCATCACTCCTCACAGGTCTCAATAAATAACCCTGCACTCTCTGGCCCTCAGCTCTACTGGCTTTTGCAGGAGCACATTTGTTAAAATATCACCTGCTGTAGAGGGGAAATTGATACTGCTGCAATGTGCTCAGGGCGATAGAGTGTTGTGTTGAGTTAAAATGCCACAACACAGACAGATGTAAGAAAGTTCAGAATTTCAGCAGAAAAGAAAAACATCTCAGTAGGTCTTTCTATCAAATGTGTTTTTCAAAGGCTGCAATTGCTCTCTTGTTGAAAAGTTACAGTAACAGAATGCGGGGGTCATGCAGTTTCCTGCACAACAGAGAGAGCAAGAAAGACGAAGAAAAATTACATCTAAACATATACGAAACGATGCCGCATCAATGGAGCTAGCGACTTGCGCTCTGTAATAGCAAACTTCATTTAAATATGAAAAAACGGTTTTGTTCTCTTTGGTTCTAGCCCATTTCTCCAAAAACAGGCCAATGATCAAATGAGACATCCCCAGATGACCAGGTAAGAGGAAGAAGCAAAAGTTCCTCTCTGAAATCTGCTATTATCCAGATGGCACCATTAGCGATTAAGCCAGAACATTTCTCCCCTCTTATAATTGACTCCATAGGCTATTAGGCAGGTTGGCACTAGGCTAGGTCCACTGATGCACACTCCAGATGTTCTCTTTGTGTGTACGTGTGTGTGCATGTGTGTGTAAAGTGAAAGGAGGAAAGAGAGTTTGGCTGATGTTGTGGGTGCTTGTGGTAGGTCCAAAGCTGCCTACAGATGGACATAAGGTTGGGTGGGTGCTGGGAATAAGTCACATTCAATTACATCAACGTCTCTATCAGTCTGGCTGTTTGCAGTCTCTCCATCTCTCTATCACCCTGTCTGTCTCTCTTCTGTAGCCTTGGGGAAAGAAAGATTAAAGTGTTCTGTTTTCTGTGCAAGATCTTTGTCTCTGCTTTTTGGGTTTATCTGAAGATTATATTATCTCGCATCCGTTGTCTGTCTTTTAGTGTATGCAAGCAAAGTGATGTTCGGCAGACTCTATTAAGTGCTGGTACTATTATTAAATCGGAAATAAAGCTGAGAGATGTAATTTCAGAGTTATTTGTTTGCATTAAGTTTCTTAAAACTGGCTTGACGTTTGTTCCACTAAGCATACTGTGTGTTGTAGTAGTAGAAATATCCATGCAGAATTTACGCATCTGTCAGTGAACATGGAGAACAGCCATATTAATTGCGTAGATTAACACACCGACGTACCATTAACAGCTCCCCCTTTCACCGTCTTAGCATAATCAAAACTAAAGGTTTTCACAGGTTTCCAGTAAGTAAGAGCTTTAACCGTTTGAAAATCCTTTTTTTTTAAGAGTTTGTATTACATTACTGATTGGACTTCCAGTAATCTTTTTGAAACTAAAAAAAGAGCTAAAAAGCTATTAATTATTCATCTCCCGGCGGCTGGTGGTAAAGAGGAGAGGCACTCTAGGGTTTCCATCAGCTATTAGTAAACAAATCAATGCTGCAGGCTGAGCTCCTTGTCAGTACAGAGCTATCTGCCCTTTACCATGACTTTCAAGTGAAGGCCAGAAAAGGACCTACATCAAAAACTGCCTTTTGAGCAAAAACAGAAGCATGCAAGGGAAAAAATGAAAGTTTATTGCGGGTCTTATTCATTAAGCCGTCAAGTGTGGTAAACTTGTGTATGAATCTTAAATGCACAAACTGCACATTTAATTTATTCATGGCAATAATCTACAGTAATTTGTGAGAAGAGTTGTAGTTAGATTACCACTTCAGCTGGGTTGGTTCAGCACATTATGTCTCTGTGAGCAGTCTCTCACGAATTTGTCATGACCCACCCAACAATAGGTATTTGATGTAATCAAAGAGCGCAGTTTGAAGCCCCTAATCCAATTTCTTTGGCAAGATACATTGTAATTTGGTATCATTGTAATTATGAACTGAATTGTGAACTGTCTGTAAGGGAATTGAATTAGCTGGCAGAAGAGGAGTAATATGATTGGGAACTGGGAGAAATCAATACAGCACTGCTCGTCATCTCAAAGTTGACCTGAATCCTGCCTGAATGTGTATCTTTGGGGGATTCAGCTTAATTCAATCTGGTGGAGCTAACACGCTCCCTGTCCCCTCCACATGGCTGACAACAGCTCTGTCTTGATTTAGACTGCTGGGTAGGAACCCTGCTGGGGGAAGCAGAGCTGTGAGGAAAGTAGCTGCTGCTTGATTTTATCCAGCTGATTATATAAAATGCAGTACATGTAGACATGTAAGCCCACATGCCACACCTCAGACTAACTGCACAGCACTACATCTCTGCATTTGACAAATAGCCCTTCCATACATCCTCAGCAGCTTTGACGAATGATTCTACAGTATAGAGATTCTCATTCTCCTGGGTGCAGCCCACAGTAATAGCTCCACCCTGATGGAGGTAGTTGCCTGACGAGAGATGGTGAATGCGGCAACTGCTGCCGCCACGACCACAGAGCTCTGATGGATGAGGCCAGAAAACCTAAAGTGCAGAAGTTGTGTATGTGAATCTGCCTTAAAAAAAAAAAAA
Source organism: Etia nguti (assembly GCA_015106755.1). Lineage (NCBI taxonomy): Eukaryota > Metazoa > Chordata > Actinopteri > Cichliformes > Cichlidae > Etia > Etia nguti. The sequence continues at coordinate 212,460 of VUQG01044546.1, forward strand.
TCCAGGTAACTACAGAATCATGCACATTTTATTCATACTTACTTTTTACTCTGCAGGTAGTGGTATACTGTGAGTTATTTGTCTTTCTCTTAGTACTTTTAAATGCTCATATTAACTTAAGGGATACATATATCACGAGTAAAACGGTCACGATTCAGTTGTTTTGTTTAAGGAAAAAGGGCTGTGTCGTGTGAAGCTTGACATTCCAATACAACCTGCAGCACTCACTATAGACCCTGATAAGAACTTGATAGCTAGCTAGAGATGTGCTCCCATAACAGGAGCAGGTGGTTTCTTGCCATTATTTTATCTTTAAAGATAAGAGTAAAGAACCTAGGTTGTGCTGCATCCAGGTAATCAGAGCCAAGAGGAAAAAGCACCTCTAATGCCAAGGAGAGCCCAATGTCAAGAAAATCAATATATCCACCCCCTCCCAAAATCAAAGCCTTTTTTCTCCTCCCTGCACTCTGATAAAAGCTTTGTCTGTTGCGTAAACATCAAAGCGAACAAAAGCCGGTATCAAACACATACAAAATGCTTAATTATTTTGTTTTATTTATGAAATCTGGCCATTCTGTCTAGACTCGGCTGCACTGTTCTGCACAACCAGACCGTTCTTTCAATTGGGAAGTGTCTTTTATTTGAGTGAGTCTGATTTGATTGCGCACATTGTGTTGTTTGTGAGAGAGGCTCATAAAGGTTATACAGTCCGGTGAAATGCTATCTTATTCGCGAGCAGCAGAGGAGCATGTCGCTGGAGCCAGGTGTAGAATGGACCCGGGAATCAAATAACTCCTCCTGTCTTGTTATTGGGGATGCGCTGATAAGATGGGCTAGGGGAATGGTGAAGCAAGATTACTAGGCTGTCTTTTAACAGACTTCCTCGTGACGATCGGCCATTATACTCATGCATACTCATTGTACTGCATCAGCTTTGTGAAAAGCACCTCGGCCTTTTGCTACATTACCTATACTGCGCCCTGATTCACTGAGCTCTGTCTGTTTTGACACCCACTTAATTCCCACGAGGTTACTGCAGATCCTTCTCTTCTACGTTTAAGTGTGTGTATGTGTGTGCAGAAGGAAAGCAGAGGGAAATCATTGCTAGCCTGGGAGAAGTGAAAAAGCTATTCAACAGGGGCGCCCACGGTGGCAAAGCCATTTCCAATAATGTCCCCTTTCTGCAACAACAATTGTGTTTAACCCCAATGGCTTCAGCTGCCCACTATTTGTCATCCCACCTCTTCTTCCCTCACCTCCTTCCATGGCTTTACATACAGAGGCAATAGCAATGAAAATATAGTTTATGACTGCATGGCTCATACATTGTCTGACTCATACTGCTGTTCTTTTTTCTTTTTTTGAGAAAACAGCAGGAAACTGGTCAAAACAAAACAGTAGGAGCTGGTTTTACACTATGTAAAGCATCTAGTTTGATCACAGGGAGGCAACTTCAACAATACAGAAAATCAGGGTTACTTTGATTCTTTATAAAAAACTTGAATTATCTTTGTTTCTGTAAATTGTCATATTTTCCTAATAATAATATCTGAATGAAAATGTACATCCTCTTATGTCGTATCTCTATTTTTTTTTAACCACGTTGCTTTTTTTCCACTTGTACCCTTCTGTAATCTCTCTTCCACCCCACTCCCTGTGTAACTTTGCTGGCAAGTTGTGCGTAGAGGTGATTTATCTCTCACTAAGGTCCCCTTGCATTCACACACACACACACACACACACACAGGTAAGGGTGTATCCTTTAATTACAGTTTCAGTCAGAAGTAATTAAAGTTTTATTTCTAGAGGGACAGCTCAGTACCCATCCCCCAACACAAAGACACCAA